>OY856188.1:35669984-35906382 GCA_963693315.1 Diogma glabrata
ATTCTTTTACTTTAACAAAGAGTTATGTTTGATATACATCGCTGCCCTAAAATAAAAACCATGTCCTCATAAAAGTATTTTGCTGAAAACTATATACAAATTCTTGACCCAGACCGAAGTCTTGATATCTCAGAGCTGTGAGATTTCAGCCCCTCCATATTTTTTAAATTATTTTTATCGTATTTTACGGGAAAAATGCTAGCGAACTAATATTATTTTTAAAAAAATTTATACGCATTAAATTGGCTACGAAATGAAAACGATTGTCGTTCAAGAAAAAATTTAAAATTTGTAACAGTCACTGATGTTAAACGGGTTGACTAAGAAATCTAAAAACAATTCGTAATTGTTTTCTGATGGAGTACTATCAATCCCTAAAATAAAAATTTGAAGTAAATAGTACATTGTGCTACAACAGATAAAAACGCTGCTTTTCGTGATTGAAAATTTGTTCACGAGACGCGTTAGATAACTGCAACCATGAATAAATCTCAAAATTTTAAAAAATTTGAAAATTTACATAAAACATAAAACTTTTTAAATCACATTTTTTGAAAACTGTCAGTCTATTAAAAAAAATAATACATTAATTTGAGGATTTTTATGAGCAATTAAAGTCAAGTAAGTAAGGAAATAATTTGTATCTCTTCAATTTGAAGGCTTATTGAGAATTTCTCAGATAAAAACTCCATTTCTCATATACGTATTATGAATGAATTCAAACCTTCCTCATCAGTGCATTGTTCGAATCCTTTGGCAGACACGCTTTCAATTACTTCACCAAAGCGATGACTATTTCAACGTTGAACTTCATCATTACTTGTAGGAAAAAACTATAGAATTAAACAAAAATGGCCGTCGATTTTTTTTGTAAACAACCTTGTCCCAATTTTCCTATATAAATTTAACCTTTTACTTAATAACAAAAGATACCATTAAGATCGATTGTTATCCCTGTAATAAATCTTCATAGAATAAAATCCTTAGGCCATATAAATGTTCAAATGAAAGTCAAACGATTTCAGTTGTATCAATTAAATCTTTATACGTCCTCTCAATTCCTTAAGTTTAAGTACCATCTGTTGTTATTTTCAAAATAGAATAAATAAACTTTTCTTAATTAATCATTTCCCAATTTCTTTTATTTATTAAGATAAATGAATCAAATTAAATTCAACATCAGACAAAAAATAAAAAGAAAACAACGGTACGGAGGAAAATTTTTGTTATTATTTTGATGATTTGTGAAAATAATTTTTAATTAAATTTCAATTTATTGTCTTGTCGAATTTAATCAAAATATTTGTGGTTCAGATGACGATTGATTGAATGTTTGTATATGTATGTACAGGTATGTTTGTTTACCTTATGTTATGTTTATTTATTTTATTTACGCTCAGTATAAATTAGCTTCTGGAAAGAAGATTATTTCATTTGATTACTCTTTGGTTTTTGTTTTTTCAGTTCATGATGTCACCTGGAATCACAGTCTCAAACACACAAAAATAAAAATTAAAACTTTTTGTTCCCTTCCAACCACGAACAGTGAAATAAAACTCAACATCTGTTCAACATCTCTTAAAAAATTTTCATTAAAAGACAAAAATTTTCTTTTTAATTTTAATATAAATTAATCTTTAATTTTTCTTCTTTGCTTTCCGCGTACAATATATTTTATATTTAGAAGACATAATAATCCAAACAAGAAAATGTTGTAATATAAAACAATTTCGTAAATTAATTACATAAATAATTATTCTCTAATTACGTTAACTAATTACAAAACCTAAGAAAATTCAAAAGAAACGAAATATCGTAAAAACATTATTTTTTTATGTACTTAAGTATAAAATAAATTTGAGATCGTTTCGTCGTTTTTTATTGATTTTTTTTTTAATTATTGTTAGAAGAGAAACAGACACCAAAGAAGTTTAGATGGTTTATGGTTTTCTAGGAGGGTAAGAAGGGTCAATATTTGTTTTTTTTTTTACTTTGGAGCCAATGAATTAAATTAAGTTAAACAGATAATATGTTTGGCGACGAGTGTAATTCTTAAAGTTGGCGACGAGTGTAGTTTTTTTTTTAAGTTTAATTGCCTTATTAGTTGTAATCGATGAGATGGAAATCCGACTTATTGGTGTAGTTTTGTTAAACGAACAATTTGTTGATTCCTTGCAAAGTTGGACAAAGTGGGAAAGGAAGTAGTAGTACTTTCAAACAATTGTTTATAAGAAACTTCTTAAACATTAAGTTCCTGAACATATGTGCATTTGAGTGTTAATTTTGATGAAATTCGGAACATAAGCTGTTTATGCATTAATGTTAAAGAAATTTAGAAAAAGTAATGAACAAAAGAATGGAAGGAGTATTCGAGGCCTTTCGAACAAGGATTTATTTGAAATTTTTATAACTCTAAATCCGGTTATTTGATTTTTTTAAAACTCAAATAATCAGGGTGGGGTTTAGGCCAAACAACTTTTTTTTGAAACTTTAATAAAATTAAATTTTTTATTAAGTTTTTATAAAACTCGGTACATACATTAATATTTGATGCATTTTCCTATAGATCTGAAGTTTGGACACAGTGAGTAAGGGAATGTGTCTCACAAACTACTGTTTATTTATATTTTCAATCACTTTAAGTTTTATCATTTAATTTTAATGGATCTCCTGCGTTCTCCTGTAAAATCCCCTGCGCGTCAAGGTGTGAAATTGGTAGTGGATCCCAAATTTTATAAATTTAATTAGTTGTTTTTTATTGATATTTTAATTTTCTCAAGGATTAGCCCCTAAATGTTGATAAATATTTGAATTGATTTTGTATTAAAATTTCGTTTTATATTCGCATTTCGCTTTGATCGATTTTTTTTTCTGTGAACAAAATTTTAATAAAATTGAAAAATGAATGTAGTACTTCAATTATACAAGATATGCTAAATTGTCACAACTCATATATTCATAGCTTTTGATTTGCTATTAAAAAGATTGACCTGGAATTCAAATTAATAATATTAGCAGACAAACCCCAGATGGAGAGCATGAGAGATGGTCTAATACTCCGACAACATAAAAAAATGCTGTAATCATTGTAGGAGAACAACATTGTGGAAAGATCGTGCTTTTGGAAGAAAATAGTAGCACCATAAATAAATCTTCCAAAACGCACAGGTTCTTTGACGCTCTATAGTGTCCACTCATGTTTTCGAAGGGTGAGGATGGTTAACATTTAGAGCTGCGACAAACAATCCCTAATACAGGAATGCGAACCACAGCCGAAGAAAATTTCTACTATGGAATTTTATGCTTACAGAATGATGATGCGCTCTTCTAATTTTAAAATAGGATCAGATATGACTGTGTTTAATATTCTCAGAGGACGTAATGAGGTCGATGAAATTCATATGTATGAAATGGGAAGGTATATGAACAGCAACGAGGTTATATGGAAAATTAAAATTTCCAATTCATGAGCGACACCCTACAGTGATTCATCTTACCTTGAAAACAGACAGAGACTCTACTTCACAGAAAAACATGGTGCTCAACGTGCACAATCAGCTCAAAAATCAACACTTAAGTCTTTTTTCAAACTCTGTGCCGAAGATGAGATTGCACGCACTCTTTTGTATAACCAAGTCCCAAAATACTACAATTGGAACAACGCATAGAAGACATGAACCCGCCGTAAACAAGCATAAGTTGTGCCTGACCTTTCTGGAATCAGGTACAGTAAGTCAATCGACCGGGTGAACGCCGTCCATGTAAGTAACATTGAATACTTCCACCTGTGACTACTATTGAATAAAGAACGTGACCCAGTTTCATTTCTAAACTGACGAAAATTTTGTTCAAAGTGTGTGAGAGTTACAAACAAAGCTTGCCAGCAGAAAAACTTTTGGAGAATGACAAACACTGGCACAAAGCGTTAGAAGAAGCAGCAACAAACCGATCACGATGTCCTACCCAACCAAGCACGTCTCGAACTGCAGAATATGGCTTTTGTCGTCAATGATGAGTTTTTAAACAGAACTTTAATCTGCATTGAGAATCAAATTATATCACTGGATGGATTGAATATACAAAAATGTAGACTATCACAACTGAATCGAAACCATGAATTGGCCTACTTAAATGAAGAAACAACGGAAAGAAGTTACAATTTAGATGTCCTCAAAGTATTTATAGAAGATAATGAGCCAAAATTGGTTGATGATCAAAAGGAAGCATTTTAAATATTATTGCAGCAGTTTTTGATAAGCTAGGTGGTATATTTGTTTGGATGATCCTGGTGGTATAAGGAAGACTTCTTATTGATCTTATTTTGGCTAAAGTATGACAGAAAAATGAAATTTCCTTGACTGTTACTTCATCTGGCATTGCTGCTAACCCTTAAATCTTGCAATTACAGATACTCCAATGTGTAATATTTCATAACATTTAGAGAAACCCAAGCTTCTACAGGATTGCAAGTTTATCGTCTGGGATGCATGTACTATGTCGCACAAAAAAGTATCTGAACTACTAGATCTCATCTTAAAAGATGTGAGACATAACAACGATAGAATTACTATGGTGATAGGTTAGCATTACTATAGTGTTAGCTGGCGACTTTCGACTGACGCTGCCGGTTTTTCTCCGTGAAACTAGGGAAGATAAAATGAAAGCCTTTATAAAATATTCATATATTTGGCATGGTATTGAGTTCATGTCACCTGTGGTACCTCTGTTCAGTGATTTGCAGATAATCTTCTTGAACTGGCAAATGGTGCTTTGAATTAAAATAATTAAGATAAATGGATAGTGATGCAAAGCATTGGAACGATAGTCAAAACACAACAGGAGTTAAAAGAAGCAATATTTCCAAGAGTGGAATATTACAGATTAAACATAGCTTTGCCAATACGCAATTCTTGCTCCAAGAAACGAAACTGTCAACACCATCAAAAAGCAACTTTTACAGGAGTTGCCTGGTGGTCTTTAAATTAATTTATAAATCTATCGACACATCCATACAGATGAAGTTGTCAATTACACAACATACTTTTTGAATACTTAAGAGCCACCCGCACCCTTTCACATATTGGAGTTGAAGATCGTGGTAACAATCATGATTTCTTGAAGTCTGGATTCTAATTCGCACTACAATGGAACATGACTCTCTGTCAAGAATCTGATGCTAAATATTTTCCAAGCACCCATTAAGACTGGCCAAGTAGTGGGTAAAGACGTATTTATTCCTTTGTCAAGTTATTTTAGTGATAACAAAGGGGTTGTTGTACTGATTTATATGAAAGTAAACGAAATATTACTACGTTTAATTCTTAAAATTATCTATATTTATTTCAAAATATTTTCTCCAACAAAGTGGGGCAATATGTGTATCGTTGGACAGGTCTTGAGTAGTAGATAAGCCGACAAATATTTTATTTTATTTTGACGATTTTTTGAGAAAAAAGGAGAAAAATGTGATAGGTGTTTGTTTGAGTTTTTTGTTCGGTTATTTTATTTTTTTCAAGTCATTTGTTTCACAATTCAAAATCATAGACCGGGAGGCAGCGTTGCATTTTTGTTAGTGTTTTAATGCCGATTGAATTTAATTTTTATAGAAAGATTATATGAGATGTAGAAAATAAGAGTCAGCCGTCAGACTTTTTAAGGTGTGGCTGTGGGGGAATTTAAAACTGGTAAAAAAACGAATTCCAAAAGTCATTTGATGCCGCTTCAAAATTTATATGATGCTTGCTTACATTAAACAAGTGAAAAAAAGTGATCTGCTGATTAGCGGATGAGGGATTCTAGATCAGCTACTCGTATATATCTACATCAAAATGCAATATGGTCAAGTCATTTGATGCTAGATAAAATTCATACTGACGAATTATAATACTATTAAGAGTATAAAAGCACGAATCAGCTGCAGGTATATCGGGGGCAAAACCGTCAGCTGACTTAATAAACATACAAAAGTTGAGTATGAATAAACCGGGCGATTCCAAGTATATAAAAAAAACAGAAACTTACCCAAGATAGAATCATTTGATTTATAAACAAACAAAGTTTGTATAAAAAAAACAAAAGGTTTATAAAAAAAACAAAAGGACCTCAATATATTTCCTCAAATGTTGGGGCAATTTGATTTATAGTAAAATCTGTCTGCCATCTGACGAAAAACGTCGTTGAATAATAAATCATTCAAAAATGACAGATGTGGGGTACACTCATGAAAGTTAGAGAGGCACCAATATATAAGAGATAAATATTGAGATCCATCACATGAAAAATTCAATTCTGTTTAATCGATTCTGTTTTGCACTTCTGTAGTGAAGCTGAAAAAGAGTGGCATTTTCTCTTTTTCAGTTTCAGAATCGACTAAACAGAATTGTAGACAATTTATGGAAATTTATGGACAAAAAAAGAGCCTTTGGCTATGTCCTATTTATATTTCATGCTATAATATGAATGCAAAAAAATAAAAAACATACAAATTATTGCGTGGAACATCAAAATGCTTCAGTGCTAATGGTTTCCAAAGCCAAAACCCAACTAATCAATTCTCATTTTAAAATTGTAGGATATGCCGTTGACTTGACGTTATAGTCAGTGGAAATCTCTAAAGTAGTTAGTCGAATAGAGGGAGCCTTTGTTTCAACGTGGTAGAAACACGAAACACTTGCATAGAAATTGTAGCACTTTTCTCTTTGATCCATTCCTATTTTTAGCCATTTAGACTTAGGCTGGTTTGAGTGTCGACTACAACTTTTTCTTATTCATCTTTGTTGAAACACTTTCGTAATTTTCTTAGAAGTAATTTTTTTTCGCTAATTTTTTTTTAAATTAATCTTAATAAAATTTTTTATTAATATCGTTTGTGGTAAAATATTTCTGTGAGATAAGGTTTATGTTGTTTCTTTGAGATTTTTTTTGCGCAAATATTTTAGAATAATTTTTGTTGGGGAATTGTTTTTTCGGAAAAGTTTTTTGTATAATTTTGTAAGAAGTATTTTTTTTGGTAATTAATTTAAAGTGCGTTGTTTTCGGTAAAGTGTTTTTGTTACACATTTTAATCTTTGTTGAATGATTTTTATATGTAATTTGTTTTCCGAATTCCGATTGTATTTTTATTTGAAGTCATTTGAAACGAAAAATCGTTTGTCCAAAGATTTTTAAAAAAAGTTCTTCTGGGGTCTTGACATGTAAGTCTAACGAAATTCACCCGTGTTTATACTCTTGGAAGATCAATATTGTAACAAAAAAAGATGTTTTTCAACTTCCCGTTTAAATTTTTGACAAATTTCTGTGAAAAAATTAATAAAGCTTTTCTGGTGCATAGATAATTTGTTAGAAAGCTTTTTATTCCATACCAGCTTCTTCCTGGTCTGGTTTAAGTAGGGATATCAAAATTGGTGAACTCTGTGTTAAATATTTTTGTGCATAGTCTTTAAGTACATGTTTGCATATTGTTTGAATGAACTGCAATCTTTTAAAATTATACCACTTAATTGTGACCTTGATTTTGTTATTTGGTTGTTTAAACTCCTGTGATTTCACTAAAGCAAGTGTCAACTTATCCGCTAGTTTGTTTGATTGTGTTTTATCCAAGACAAACATGTGCTTCCACCTCCATCTTACATGAAAAAGAAGAGCTACAGTTGTATTTCTTTCAAGACCTCAACGAGCTGCTGTAATCTAAGATATTGTGAAAAGTAAGCAGTATGTCTATTATTACCATTGCAATACACTGCATAATTCAGTAAGAATTATATAGATAGCACTGCCGAGGACTTTATGTTTTCGTTTTTAATGCCTGTTTTTTAATAGTTTGCGACATTTTCTGTTGAAATCATAGACCTACAGTAGGTTTGACTGACTTCTCGTCACGTATTACTAACAAAAAAGTGTTACAACCAGGCCTTGTCAGTGGATAACGCAATGATTGTGCCATATACTAACATCCACGCAATGTAATATACTAGTATCCACTACAACCAACCGTTTAATTAAAACTACGCCACATACACCCCATTAAAAGTGATTTTGGCTTAAACAATATCATGTCTGGGTTCCTATACCGCTTTTGTCATACGTTTAACTGTCATATGAATTCAAATTGACAGCTTACAGAAAAATACTATCTCGGTTACAATTTAGTTTGGCAACTGTTACAGTTTTTCAATACACCTTTACTTAGTAAATTTTTCAATTGCATGTACATCTTTAAAGTGCATGAATTTTGTTTCTATGAAACTGATGATGATGGTTGTTTGTAAAGAGCATTTTTTCTCGTTTAAAATTATTCCGCTCTTGTGCCTACTTGGAACTTCAAACCATCCACTTAAACTTAATAATGTCTTTGCCGTAATGGCTTCGTAGCTTAACTTCTCTTTAGTGTTGTTTTTTTACTAATATGTATTTTCTTATCAAACCTTTAATACGCTACTCTACCAAGAATAGAAGCTATGGTCATTAACCATTTTAATTTTTTTTTTTCAATTTCTCTTGAAAAATTATCGCTAATAATTAATCGTTCAAAACACTTCCCATTCCAAATTTTTATGAATCTGTTTTTAAATTATCTATTAAATATTTACATATCTCAAATATTCAGAACATAACCGCGATAACATACGACTTGCTAACTAATACAACTAAAGTAATTACTTAATTTTTTTCCAATAATATTTATTACAAATCGACTGAGTAAATAGTAAAGGAAGTTATTACAATAAATTATAAATAATAATAGTTAACAAGCTTATGTATGTATGTACGGGAATCGTACACATAGTGGTAACAATTTAAACAAAACCATATAAATTTTTTATCTATTAATATTTAAGAAATTTTCTCATATATATTAATTCAAATTGTTTTGAAATCAGAATTAATACTATATTATTCATGTGAGACGTATTTGTGTAGATACATTTATAATAAACGATTTCATATTTTTTTTTCATATTCAAATTTTATCAAATTAATTTAGTTAAATAATAATTGTTTTTTGTTTGCTTATAATGACGTAGGTAATGGAAAAGCATAGATAATATTAATAGCTCTAATTTATATACCATAATTGTTAGCTGTTTATTTGTTTATTTAATAGTTTTGGAAGAGGAATTTACACTGAACGATACCAAATATTTTCGGTGCTTCTGAGCACTCGAATGTTTACTCATAAAAATCTCAGCCATAAATAGACTCGATCCGGGAACATATCTCCCGAAAATCTGGATACTGGTGACTATGAAGTAGAATACTGGAAAACTTTAAATACCTCGGGTTTGTAATAACATCGTCAAATGACATGCAGGCGGAAATTTATAAATTTCAGTTCGTTAATAAATATTATACAAATTTATTTTTGTCGTTGCCATGAAAACATTGTGTGGTAATAGGCTTAAAAGAATCAAATAAGCCGCTGTTAATTTTGTTCTGTTGCGCGAATCAGCGCAAAAAATTTATTTCAGTGTATTGAAATCTGAAATAAATTTTTTTAATTGTATCTTATGAATATTTTAATTTTATAAACAAATCAACAAACACATTTTCGCTCGCATGTAAAACATATATAAAAAAGAATGCTTTCAACCTAATGCGCAGGTTCCTCTCTCAAATAATAAAAAATTCAAAGGCTTGTAGTCAGCATTGTTTTCTCCCAAAATAAAATGCATATAAATTAAAATCTGCACTCAAAGAGCTAAATTTCGCTTTCTTATTTTTCGCCCTCATATATTCTAGTTTTACTTTAGAAATAAATTTTTGTGCGTGGCAGATTTGAGTTTTTTTACTTTTATTTTATTTCGTTCAAAGAAAAGAGGAATAAAATAAAATCAATTTTTTTAAACTATCCGCTTACCGTTATATGTACGTATACATATTTTTGTTTGTTTTGTTTTATTCTGGTTAGTTTTCGTCCTATTTCGTTGATTGATAAGAAAAGAAAGATTTTAGAAATTTATATGATTGAATCGTAATTTCAGATAATGATCTCAATTTTGGTAAATAAATTAATAATGAATAATTTTTAATTTGTTATGCATAAATTAAATTATGAAGTAAATAAAATTATTTATTATTATTTATTTAAAATGATTTATTGAACGAATTTAGTAAAAATTAAAATAAATATATAAATAAATAAATATAAATTAATTGATTTTTTTCGATTAATATTTTTATTAATTAATTAATTTTAAATAAATTTTATTTCCATCTATTCCGACTGATAAGCGCAATCCACGTGTTTCTATTAAATTTATTAAAACAGTAAAAAAACATAAGTCGCGTTCGATGTGACTGAAGTAACTTTATTATCTGAAAAACTGTTTCGAATTGTTGTTTTTTTTTTTCGTAAACTAAGCTATTTTATATTCATATCGACCTCACTTATTTTCATACAAATTTTTACCAAACTAAACCAAAATAAAAGAAAAACAAAAAAATATTTAAAAAAGAACTCTGAGAGCATTATATTTATTTTTGTCAAATAACTATCTGCCGACAAAATCTTTTCTTGTAAATTCTTATTTTGCCTATAAAGAGCTTTTTCGTAAATTTTGTAATTTTATCCTAAGTGCAAGAGCAAAAAACAAAAAAAAATAAAGCCCGCATGGTTTTATTTTTAAAATAAGTGCGAGCGCCCTTAAAAAATAAAAATCCGATCACTGCTTGTAGTATAGCCATTTGAATTAAATTTGAAAAATATTAATAAACAAGGTATTGAAATTAAATAATATTTATTTTACTGATTGGAAATAATAGTTCAAAAAATAAAATAAAATTAATTTTTTTATTTTAATATTTTCAAATAATTCAATTTAAATTAATAATAATTCAATTAAAACGTTGTTTGTGAACTTTTACTCGAAAACTAAAATAAATCATTAAAAACACGATAAAATACTATTATAAACGCTGATGCAAACGAAAAGTGGGTTTATAATTTTTTGAAATATGCTAGTAGTGTGACACGAACATCAATGAGCAATACTGATGCATCTGAAGCTGCTAATTGTATTGTTAGTAAAAGGAGAAAAGTAAAACAATGTAATGTGAATAAGGGTGACAGTTGTTAAAATATTACGATCATGCGGAACCTGTATAGTACTTTTTTATTTTATTGTCATTTCTATAATAATTATTAAGTGTTTTTGAAATATTTGTATTCGTTTTTGCGATGCAAGTTATTAACTCTGGTCACAGCTGGTTTGAATCCTGCCGCTGTTACTAAAATTTATGTTACGAATCGTACTCAACAGAAACAAAGAAATACAGAAACAATTAATTTGAAGCTTTAATATTGAAAAAGAGTAAATACACTAATGCCGACTGCTCTTTTCGTGTGTTGTATATATTATAAAAAATGTATTGCCATATGTACTCACTAAAATATACATACAAAGGTGACATTAGGCGATGACCCTTTTGGCCCGTTTGGTCATTATGCTACGTAGCTGTAGATATATGGCCAAGCACATTTTTAAAAGAAAGCAAGTGTGGTGATAATTTTAAATAATTCCCTGCAAAAATTTCAAAAGCGAATTGATCGGTTATAGTCCGATGTCGGCTGAGGGTTATTTTCACTACCACTTGCTTGAAGAATTTTCCAAAAAATTATTAGAATTTATCACCGGTCGAGTGAAATTCGTTTAGAAAATTTGTTTAGAAGAAGAGGATTATTAGATGATTTGAATCAAAACAAACCAAACCAACAAACAATCAAGCGAGGAACTTTTCAGATGAGGGTGGTGTGCGTTATTTGGTATTGAAAATTTTATACAAATATTTATTTTTCAAATGTCATAAGAAGTCACCTAATTATGAAGGAAATTAAAAATTTCTCCAGTTGTTTTATAAGGGAGAAAATGGTAGTATAGCTCCTCTAATTGGGATAAATTTGGTGGCTCCAGAAGAAGAGTTTAGTTTTTGTGCTTCTAACCTGATTACACTAACTCGTAAGTTAAAAAATAGGGTCACATTGAGTAGCTTGAAATTAATACATTTATTATTGCACCTACGTGTGTTTGGCATATAAGACGGCAGTTATTTCGTATGGTAAGATTTACGGGATCCCAAACTCGACCATTATTAATTTTGTATGAATGCTGTCAAATGGTATACAAGAATTTTTTTTTCAAACAGACTTACTAAGAAATCAAGATGTTCCAATTTTTTTTATTTTTTATTTACTATTTAGTATTTTATTTATTATTTAGTTTGCATTCGAAAAATTTTTAAAACGAATTTATTACATTATATTATATTAAATTAATTATTAACATTAAATTAATTTAATTAACATTATATTAAATTAATTGAAATTAAAATAATAAATTTTTGTAGAATTAAGATATTTCCAGCAGGAAATTTCTATCCATCCAGGCGTGTGTTATCGCGATATTTTTGGCAATCGGGTTAAATTTATTTTGTATAATCACACTTTGCATCTAAATTGAAGTATTTCTTTCGTTACTTATTATATCATTTTTTCTGGGCGGTTTCAAGTAATTTTCCGTGTTTCCTGCTGGTTAATCACCCCTTCTTCGAGTTGGAAGATAGTGAGTTGGTGGAGTTAAATGATAACTTCGCCGTATCCGCCTCGACAGTGCTAGCTGGGCAGAAGAACTGAGAGAAGCCATGCTTAGTCCAGCCTTTTCAATAACACAATCATATGCGTCGGATTTTTGCGATCAAAGCGAAGCGATCGTCACAGCCGGTATATTATTTTCTCGCAAAGCAAAGGGACTTATACCACCTATTCAACAGCATATTTTACAGGTCGTAATGAATCACATCAAACATTACGTGGACCGAACTGAACGATGGGAAAATATGAAGGAAGTTATTTCTAACCGTAATTTTGCACTACACATCTGACCACAGCATATGATAGGATCAACTCTCTGATGTCTTGACCAGCAGCAGGTGTCTGTTGAAGACATGAACCGTTTTAAGGAATTTTGATTCTTATCAGGAACCCATGGGAAGAGCAACTTCTGCACACCTGGGAATAATTGAAGGTTCAATTAATGACATGACCAAGCATCAACCAGTCAGCGTAAACCAACATCGTCATGATGCAACTGAGTACAGCATTACAGATCAATGATCTTTTTAATGATCTAACGTTAGCTCCACCTCCGTATCAACGAGTGACCGAAAGTGGCTGCGCAAAGGGATCGGGTCGACTGGACGATTTAATGTCCATTGTTCCCCGACACTTTTGTGGGAATGCGGATAAATACTACCTTAATCTTGCCTAGATAGATAGGCATAGATTTCTAAAAATTTCATTTTTTGGTGAACTGATTTCGAGTGTCCGAACCCGAGTTCGAACCCTTCATAGTCTCCGTGATCAAATAGACGAATAGCCCTATCATGTGGATCACTTAGCGACCATCAGATCTAGCATACTACAACAATTAGTAGCTGCAATCAGGCAGTCTAAACAACAGTATAATCTATACGGATGCGAACGCGACCACGGACGTTTCGGCCACGACAGCGGGTCTTGGTACAACACCGCTTAAGTGGTGCTATAATTAAATGTTCGACCAAACTGGTTTCATAGTTTTAATCAGCCATAATAGGATAGAAGGTTGTCAAGGTCCTGTACGAATTTACGAATTTAAATGGTTAGACCTTGTGGTCTTACTTTCTTCAAATTATTATTTAATTTTTTGCCTACCGAATTGCCTCTTTTTCCCCTGATTGGTTTAATAAATCATCCAAATATGCTTACCATATTAACGTGTTCCAGTTAGATGAGAGCCGCTTAAGACTGACTTATTTAGTTTTGGCTATCTAACTGCAGTTTGCTTTAGTTTACTTCTTCCCATTGATTATTCTCTTTCCCAACCCATCTAATTGAAAAGATAAATAGTTAATCCTAACTTAATCGAATTTAAGTAAGCATAATCAACCCGGCTGACAATAAAGAAAAAATGGCTAGACTACAGAAGTAAAGTGAAATGCTTTTCTTCATGTTCTATCTTCGTGTTCTATTCTATAGAAGTTATCATAGCTGAAATACCAAGGACTTTGCTGACGTGTGGGGCTATATCTACGGGCAAGGACTTTTACTTGATTTCTTTTTAATTAGAGATAAATTATTCTAGTCCTATGCTCAACAGTAATGTTACCTCCTCCAATCAAGTAACCCGGCAAATTACAAACTTGATTTTTATTTCTCGAAGCCGCGAGAATCTCATTATTATGGAAAAGTGAGAACAACTAGAATCAGTTTTTGAGTTTGATCAAAAACGTGATAAATTTTAATGAAAAAATATGGAGGGGCTGAAATCTCACAGCTCTGAGATATCAAAACTTCGGTCTGGGTTAAGGATTTCGATATAGTTTTCGGCAAAAAACTTTTATGAGGACATGATTTTTAGTTTTGGGCAGCGATGTATATCAAACATAACTCTTTGTTAAAGAACTAGTATTTTTTATCTCTGTTTAAAATTTATTACAAAATTAACACGAAACATCAATACGTTGCAGGAAAATTATAATCAAAATTCCAAAAATATTGTTAAATTAAATAAAATCAAACCTTTTCAAAATTCCAAAAATATTCTAAATATTAGAATAAAATCAAATATTTAAATATTTTCTAAATTCCAATAATATTTCAAAAATTCTTAAAAATTGAAACTTTTTCCAAAATTCTAAAAATATTGCAAAAATTATTACAAAATCAAAAATTGAAACTTTTTTCAAAATTCCAAAAATTATAATAATATCAGAAATTAAAATTTTTTCAAAATTCTAAAAATATTCCGAAAATTCTTACAAAATCAAAAATTAAAACTTTTGCCGAAATTCTAAATATATTGAAAAAATTATTACAAAATCAAAAATACAAACTTTTTCAAAATTTTTCAAAAATATTTCAAAAACTATAACAAATTCAAAAATTTCCATGTCCAATTTCATTTTAAATTACATTTACGTCATAAAAACAGCTACATTTTTCTTCCAAAAAATTGGCTAAAAAATTAAATGAAATCATTTTTTGACACACTTGACATTATTTTTTGACAAACTTATAATGCCATAATTCTCTATAATAATAATAAAATATCATGTCATACGAACTATTAATTTTATTTTTATTTTAAGAAAATAGGGTAAAAAATAAACAAAAACCTTTCTTCTGACACACTTGACAACATTTTTTGACAAACTTATAATGCCATAATTCTCAATAATCACAATAAAATTTCATTTCAAACAAACAGTTTTATTTTTTTCCAAAAAATTAGGTAAAAAACTAAATAAAAATCTTTTGACACACTTGACAACATTTTTTTGACAAACTTATAGTGCCATAATTCGCAATAATAATAATTAAATTTCATTTCAAACAAACAATTTTATTTTTTCCAAAAAATTGGGTAAAAAAATAAATAAAAATCTTTCTTTTGACACGCTTGACAACACTTTTTTGACAAACTTATAATGCCATAATTCTCTATAATAATGGCTGTGGCCCATTTCTCGATGGAATTGAAATTGAATCTGCAAATCGACTAAAAATTTTAAATTTACCCTGGTATCCTACTTGACTAAATTTTGACAGATTGTGTTGAAATTCAAATAATATTTGTTTTTCAATAATTATTTTATCGTAATTTAATTTTTGTGATAGAAAATGAAGCAAAACCAAAATTAATATATCAGCGAGAAACGTCAAAATTTCAATTTCATCGGCATTTTTGAGAAATGGGCCACGGCCAATAATAAAATTCATTTCAAACAAACAATTAATTTTATTTTTTTTCCAAAAATTAGGTAAAAAAATAAATAAAAATCTTTCTTTTGACACACTTGACAACTTTTTTTTGACAAACTTGTAATGCAATAATCTAGTTTTTGATCTCACATACCAATCCCGACCATCAAGATCTCTCCAAATTTAATGTTCCTACTCGTAATCACTTAAAATGAACGTTTCTTAAGCCAAAAATATGAAAATTTGCTATTTTTGACACACATAATGATTTTTTGACACACTTCCGGTACAGTTATCGAGCACAGCGTCCTTTCGGACCTGTCCCTTTAGTATACCTATTTTAAGAAAAAAATTTTTGAAATTCCTTCAGCGGTTTTCTCTGCAGCGTAGGTAATGACGGCCGGCCGAACGGACGGCCGGCAGACAGACATACAATTTTTTTTTTGCTTTTTTAGAATCAGGAGGGCCTAAAACGTCGAGAAATGTCAAAAATAGTGGGGGTAAGAATTTCACTTTGAGCTCATGAATGTAATACTTAGGTCTTTAGACCGAAGTAATTGATGTTTTGAAACGTTCACCTTTCTTTCCATGACACTCGAAAAAAAAATAAACCCCAAGAGCGTTCGAAAGATTTTTTTCTAAATAACAAAATCCGATTCGATATTTCTAAAATATTGATCAATCAGCTTCGATTAAAGCAAACAAAGTTGCTCTCATACTATTTGATCTGATTTGGTCACAAATTTTAAAATTTTAGTGTGTTTTACTAACTTATAAGCTAATCTCGATTACTTTTCGAAAAATACTCTGTTTTTGTTTATTATGATCCCATATGTCTCATGTACACTTCTCACACACTGCACAGTATACTTGCGAGATCAGCCAAACCGCATCACTGTTCTGCAAAAATACTCTTTTTGTTGGAAAAGCCCGGTTTTTATGAGAACTTCTACTTTTACGGTCATGTGGTACGTCCCCACCATTATGCCTGATGGAAAATATTACATTTCCTTCTTATTCACAACTGATTAGATGTTGTAGTTCAGTTCAAAACTTTATCACAAATCGTATCATTTTGGCTCAATAATATAATTCAATAAATTTAATTGGAATAAAATTTGCATTGTTTGCAAAATTTATAACCCAAATCTATAATAAATTATTTAATTGACAAAACGTGAGTTATTTTTAAATAATTGATACGTCTATATTAAGTGTCATTAGCCTTGGCGAGTATGTTAATTTAATTTCTTTTTATTGCAATTCGAAAACCAATCCAACTATAAATTAAATACTTCGGTCTGAAAGACCTAAGTATTACATTCATGAGCTCAAAGTAAAATTCTTACCCCCACTTTTTTGACATTTCTCGACGTTTTAGGACCTCCTGATTCTAAAAAAGCAAAAAAAAAAAAGTGTATGTCTGTCTGTCGGCCGGCCGTCATTACCTATGCTGCAGGGAAAACCACTGAAGGGATTTCAAAAATTTTTTTTTCTAAAAATAGGTATACTCAATGGACAGGTCCGAAAGGACCACGCTGTGTTCGATAACTGTACCGGAAGTGTATCAAAAAAATCATTAAGTGTGTCAAAACAAGGAAATTTGCATATTTTTGGCTTAAAAAACGTTCATTTTAAGTGATTACGAGTAGGAACATTGAATTTGGAGAAATCTTGATGGTCGGGATTGGTATGTGAGATCAAAAACTAGATTATTGCATTATAAGTTTGTCAAAAAAAAGTTGTCAAGTGTGTCAAAAGAAAGATTTTTATTTTTTTTTACCCAATTTTTTGGAAATAAAATTGTTTGTTTGAAATGAAATTTTATTAATAATTGAAAGATTTTTTTACCTAATTTTTTGGAAAAAATATAAAATTAATTGTTTGTTTGAAATGAAGTTTTATTATTATTATTGAGAATTATGGCATTATAAGTTTGTCAAAAAAGTGTTGTCAAGTGTGTCAAAAGAAAGATTTTTATTTTTTTTTACCCAATTTTTTGGAAATAAAATTGTTTGTTTGAAATGAAATTTTATTATTATTATTGAGAATTATGGCATTATAAGTTTGTCAAAAAATGTTTTCAAGTGTGTCAAAAGAAAGGTTTTTATTTATTTTTTACCCAATTTTTTTAGAAAAAAATAAAATTAATAGTTCGTATGACATGATATTTTATTATTATTATAGAGAATTATGGCATTATAAGTTTGTCAAAAAATAATGTCAAGTGTGTCAAAAAATGATTTCATTTAATTTTTTAGCCAATATTTTGGGAAAAAAAATGTAGCTGTTTTTATGACGTAAATGTAATTTAAAATGAAATTGGACATGGAAATTTTTGAAATTTGTTGTAGTTTTTGAAATATTTTTGGAATTTTGAAAAAGTTTGTATATTTGATTTTGTAATAATTTTTTCAATATTTTTAGAATTTCGGCAAAAGTTTTAATTTTTGATTTTGTAAGAATTTTTGAAATATTTTTAGAATTTTGAAAAATTTTTAATTTCTGATATTATTATAATTTTTGGAATTTTGAAAAAAGTTTGCATTTTTGATTTTGTAATAATTTTTGCAATATATTTAGAATTTTGGAAAAAGTTTCAATTTTTAAGAATTTTTGAAATATTATTGGAATTTAGAAAATATTTAAATATTTGATTTTATTCTAATATTTGGAATATTTTTGGAATTTTGAAAAAGTTTGATTTTATTTAATTTAACAATATTTTTGGAATTTTGATTATAATTTTCCGGCAACGTATTGATGTTTCGTGTTAGTTTTGTAATAAATTTTTAAACAGAGATAAAATACTTATACTTCAACAAAGAGTTATGTTTGATGTACATCGCTGCCCAAAACTAAAAACCATGTCCTCATAAAAGTTTTTTGCCGAAAACTATATCAAAATCCTTAACCCAGACCAAAGTCTTGATATCTCGGAGCTGTGAGATTTCAGCCCCTCCATACTTTTTATGTTAACGAATCTGCAAGATTCTAAGGAGTAATTCTGTCATTTAGTTCTGGTATTTTGTGGGAACATCGCGACTGTTGGTGCCAAATTCATGTAGTATAAACTGCTGGTACGTTTGTCGTTGATGCTGTGTATATTGAAACGCAATAACTCGACTAATAATTATTAGTGTCACCATTTTTGGTGGTTGTTTTGTGCGAGTAATTTGTTTTAATTAAAAAAACACGCAATATGTTACTGTGACACAAGTTGTAGTTCTTATTACATACCACTTTTTTATAAAAACAGAATGACTTTTATTTCCAATTCGACCAAATAAGGATATTATATTTTTTCGTCAAACCACTTACCAATCTTCTTTCGACTCAAATGTCTACTCTCGTGATATTCCAATTTGAAACAAAAACAAGACAAAAAAATGTTAAAGCAAGAAAAATTGTAATTATTGTTATGAAAATAAATTTACAAATTACAAAACAAACACAAAAAAGTAAACAGAAAACGAAACGTTTAATAATAAAATTATATCATAAACATTGATGGAGGTTAGTTTATACATATACAGCAAAAATAATAATAAAAAAAAAGTGTTTACCACTTTAAGAAAAGAAGATATGTTTTCTTTTATTTACAAAATTTTCAAGATAACCACATGTACTAAACAGAACAAAAATAACAAACAGGATGGTACGATAAACTTTGTATTAATAATTTACAGGTCATTGAAGGCTCGTGTTTGCTGTTTTCGTGCTATGAAATTCTAATTTTATGTTGTTTTTTGGTAATGTCGTCTTTTTTTATTGTTGTATCTCGCAATACACATATTTTTCCTAAATAGAAAGATAAGAAAAACGTTTTTCCTAAATATTTTCCCATTTTCTTGTTGATAATATCATGTTTCGCTTAATCGCGTTACATTACTCAATTGATTTAATTTTAATTTTAAGTTGATTAAACATGAAAGCAGATACCAGATTATCTTTAAATTGTTTGATGGTTACCTTAAGTGGTAAATCAACATTGGTTTTTAGTTAATGGAACTGTAGTTTGAAAACAATGGTAACCCAAAAATATTCGCCCGGAAAACATAACTTGATTAATAAAAATTTCCATTTATATCCTGATTACAATAACATTTCTATTTCCGAAAACTATTAATATAAATTGGTGATATTCAACAACCAAACTACTCTTCTCATATTTTATTTTAAGGTTTCATAACTTTATGTGTCATCAAAGAATTTATTTTATGTATCTATTTTTTCTTTTCAGGTAAACAAACGATATAACTAACATGATAAGAGTATCACGAAATACAGATATCATCAGTGTCGGTAGAGTAATCGTTTTATTTTCAAACATGGTAACTATTAACATCAAGTTTAGCTTTGTACTTTAAAAATTTTTTGTGGTTGCATAAATTATACCATTCAAGTGCTTTAAAATATGGAAATGAGTTTATTAGAATTTACATATCATATCATGAATTATTAAGGTTTGTTGTTGTTTTTATGATGGTTTTAGTTTTGATTACGGGCTTATGTATTAAATTTACTACGGATTAAGTAAGTTTAATAGAGAGTAAATATTTTTAAAATGTTATGTTTGTAGCAAGCTCTGTGATCTTATTATATAATGAAACTAGATTATCTAGAATTTGAATTTTTTTACTAGAACATTAAAGAGAATCCAATCTTAAAATGTTCGAGAAAGTTTTGATTTTTATGACACAATCCATTATTATATTCTTTGAAGACAAATTGTTTTTTTTTTCGGATATAGAAAGTTTTACTGAATAAAAATTGAACGAACTAATTCGTTACATTTATAAGTAGCGTCTTTTGAACTACTTTCGTTGGTTCAATGAACAATTTCTTTGTATTAAAGAACAATTTATTGATAAAACGAATGTTTTCGTAATATTAATAAATTCTTCGTTGAGTCAACGAAAAGCAGTTTATTAATCCTTGTTTCTTTATATTGTGATAAATTTTATGTGATTGAAAACCTCTGTTATAGCGAATATGTATTTGATTCAATATATATATATATATATATATATATATATATATATATATATATATATATATATATATATATATATATATATATATATATATATATATATATATATATATATATATATATATATATATATATATATATATATATATATATATATATATATATATATATATATATATATCTATATATAAATATATATATATATATATATATATATATATATATATATATATATATATATATATATATATATATATATATATATATATATATATATATATATATATATATATGTATAGATATATATATATATATATATATATATATATATATATATATATATATATATATACATATATATATATATATATATATATATATATATATATATATATATATATATATATATATATATATATATATATATATATAACTTTTGTAAAGAAATGACTTTAATCTTCAACTAGTTGACAGTTTTTGGTTGTGACTGAATCTGAATTGTGTCAAAAATTACCTAGGAGCCTGAATATTAATAAAACTTTTCTATAATAATTCTTGTGATTCAAGTACTTTCGTTTACGTGATAAATACTTCTCATTGTTTTCCCACAAAATTTTATCAAAAATATATTTTCTAGCACACTTACGGTTAGTTGATCGATCTGTCTTTTAGACACCACATCTAACCAATGAATTTAAAAGAATTTCTGACGGAAAGATAGACATATTTTGTAATGAAGCGCTGCTTCATTGATAACCAATGAAGTGGCATAGCAGGCCGCGTACCTAGCGAGATTGTTTTATTAGCCCCAAACTAGCTGCAGTCTATGGAGTGAGAAAGAAATCCTGTTGCTCCAGCACAAATAAACAATAGTACGCGTGTCACATGATAAGAACGGATATAAGGAAAAAAAAAACAAGTGAACTAATTAGACTCTGGCGACCCGCATACGTAATAAGAACCGTGATCACCACGTCCAATACACTCACACCTATATAGACACACGCTCTCATGCATACCCCCATACACTCATGCATACACACAAACGCACATACACTCACACATGCACACGCATACAAATACACTCACACTCAACTTATTCTTACGCTGGCAATAGCTTATGATTTGACAGGGAAACCAGAGATAAACGTAAACCAAACAAAAACGCCGCGCTAAACACAAATAAGATTGCATTAAACTTTCAGGTGAAATATCCCATCATTACAACGGCTTAAATATGAGAAAAAAAATATTTTATATTTAACAAAAATTAGCGAAGGACTTCGCGGCGAATGTGGATCTTGTTTCGACTTCTCTGTAACCAATGCAGTGCTTGCAATGCCACGTTTCGTACATCAGAATTAACTAAAAATTGTTCGACTACTTCTACTAGCATAGCTTGGTCCTATTTGTACAACTCAATCCATGATTCAATCGACCATGGCAATATATCTCCTCGTTTTGGAATTGTTTTCGACGTAGTCACGTCAGAGCCACACATATGTATCACAAGCAAAATACATCTCTCTAAATGCTGTTGTAACAATTTTCCGGATATAGTTTCAGGTTTAATAAAGGCATGCCAAAAAAAAATTCTTCAAAAATAATGCTGAAATCATTTTCACCTTGTAAAATAGTATAAGAATCATCGAAGTGACAAACATTATACGTCGAGGTACAATAACAGGACGAAATATTTGTATGGTAACATCAGAAGGAAGATATTCCTTCTCATCTGCTCTATACACTTTTGCTAATCTATTCGTTACTGCTAATTCACGAATTTTGTCTTTCCTTCCATCATCAAATGTACGATAAACTAAATCATTTGATTGATTAAATGTTAATAAGCCATCCCTTTTTAATTTTAATTATTTTTAAGTTTTTATCAATAATTATTACAATATTTATGCAAAATTCTTGTTCACAGGTTTTCAAGTGGATTCTGACATACATACGCGTATGCAACAAATATACTCGCTCATGCGTACCCACATCCACACATCCATATATACACACTCATACACTTACATACATATCCATGATCTCCCATACATACAAATAAAACAAAATTGAAATATGACTCACCTCGTTAACCGCATTACTCACACATACACACATTCACTTCTATTAAAATATAAATATATGCAGGTACTCACCCGATGGTACTGTCCAATCCCACCGCTCCTATCCTTCGAGTTTAGCCGCTCATCTCCATCAGGTAAACAGAGACCAGAACTCGGTCATGATGATTGCAAATTATAAACGTTGATAAGATCCAAATTTTAGATTTTTAATGGTTGTTGAAATTAGTAAGAATTTATGATGGATGTAATAATCCAAGCTGGAAACTGCGACTCTAGCAATTTGTAGATAGATAACCTTGAAACCAAATAGCCACTTGTAGAAATGTAATCGTTGATATTACTAACAACAGGTTTCAGCGGTTGTTGATCGTTATCACTATGTGATGAATGCTATGATATGAACTTGCAAACAACGGCAATTGTTGTGATCCACAATTAAAAGCACTAACAAGACAGCCTCAAGATCACTTGTATATTTTGTAACTGACTGTCGAAATTTGTTAAAATTTTAATATAAGTAGCAACCCAAACCTTGAAACATTACAGCAATTTTGCGAATGCTAATTTTTTTTTATGAATCCAACAACAGGTTTCTACGGTTGTTGAAATATAACACGCTGTGATAGATGCTTTAGCCAGAATTTGAAAACGACATCAACAATTAAAACCATCAACAAAGCAGCTTCAAGGACATTTTTTTTATGCTGATAACTGAACAATTCACGGCACACACATATCATACATATAATTTTTATTTTATTTCGTTTTGTTTTAATTTTATTTTTATACTTTCTAATTTTATTTGACAAATACATTGGATAATTATACTATATGTGCGTATTTTTGTTTTTCTTTTTAGTTCAAAACTGTACAAACATAAAAAAATTTTCTAGTCACTGGCACTAATTATGAATTAAAATACTAAATTTGAATTAAATAAATATGTAACTTCATAAACATATAGCAATTCTTTTTTTTTTGTTTTGGCACTTATTGATCTTTTAAATTAACATACTAAATTCGACTCCATAAATTTGTTAAATTTTAACTAAATAAATTTCTCTACTTAATTTTAAGAAAAATGTCGTGAATTTCAAAAAAAAATTCGATAATGTCGACATTCACGATGAACAAATTGACAAAATGGACAGTTCAACAATTAATCCAATAAAACAGAAAGAGCAGAAATGGCGCTCACAACTGCACAAACGTATAATAATTTTTCTTTGTTCACTGGCACTAAATGGATAAACTTGAACTCCATAAATTGGTTATATTTAAACAAAATAAATTTGTCTAATTAATTTTAAGAACCATGTCGCGAACTCAAAACAATTTCAATAAGGACGACATGCACGATGAATAAATAAACACAATTGACAACTTATCCATTAATCTAATTAGACAACACAGTCGAGTTAAAAAGTCAATGCCAGACTAGGAGACAGAAGCTTTCTATCGGCTTCTATTTATAGTAAACTAACGGCCGTTTGTAAACATTAACAAAACGATAAGTTTGTTTCTTGGGAACTTTTTTCGTTAATTATTGTACCCACTAAGGAGTATGCACAACTGACTCGTATCAAACTTGGAAAAAAATTATGTAAAAAGATGATCACGAACTGAATGTAAGAAATTGTGTTAAAAAAGGGTAAAAATAACTTCAAAAGTTCTTGTTAATATAAATTTAATGCGTGTGAGAAAATAGTGCGACTCTAATTTACGGAGATTGGACAACAGCTTCATAACAATTTTTGTTGCTTAGCCTGGATCATAATACTTAAGTCTTTTACATCAAAGTAACAATCTGCATTAACAGCAATTAGGTACGAAATTCCGGCACGTAATGAAACATAAAATACAGAAAGTTCATTTAAAAAATAATGGTGACTCTCATGCATACGCTCCACCATCTAGAAATAAACAGAGCGAACTTCACAATTAACTTCGATTAAATGGCCGACTGTTGTCATAGATTTTAATTAACTTTGATTAAATGAATGACTGTTGCCATACATTTTAATTACAAAAAGTTGGAACGCAGAATTATTGTGAGTTTTTGAAAACCCAGAAAACCCAAGATTAATCATTATCGCTTTTCAGAATATGATGTTATTGAAATTTCAAATAAACAGGTTTTTGGGCTCAAAAACTTATCAGTTCCTAGCAATTAAAATTAATATCTTTTGTCAAAAATTGAAATATAATATTGATGTAACTTAACAGTTTTAGACAAATTCCTTCCACATATTTAGAACAACATCAAATGCCCTATTCCGTTAAAATGTTAAACTAAGTTTTTGAGTACTATTCAATAGAGAAAAAACACGATACAAATAAAAAAAGGACTACTAGCTAGAATTAAGACCGTAAAAAATACAAATATAGCCAGTAAGGGACGTGGCTGGCACGTTTACTTGCATGTAAATGATTAAATGGACAGTGAATACTCGACATATTGTAATGATCAATACCACGTTCTGTGAATTCATAACATTTTCTCTGTAGTTTATTCTACTTTCAAATGCAGCACGCATATTTTGCACCAGCACCAAAGAACCTTCCATATACTCCTGGTACTAATATTAACAACCATAACAACCATACATGAAATACAATTAAATGTGTTTAGCTAACAGATTTTTTTATTTGTTAGATTTAATTTTTTATGAAATCTGATACTTCCTTTCACACATTTTATTTTGCATAATTGTTTTGTAAAATTCAAATCATTTTCAGATAAATGATAAAAAAAATGAACGAAATCTTGACCATTACAGGAGAGAATGAAAAGAAGACAACGACTCTGTTGCCGCAGACAACATTCGTTCTGAAAAGTTCAGTAAAGAAGCTAGTCGGGCTAAACTAAAGTCGGGCTACTAAGAAAAAAATTAGGGTCAACATAAAAAAAAAAGTCAGACAAGTGCGAATAAAATTCGCTCGTCAAGGGTTCCGTGAATGTAAAGAAAACAATATCAAAATAATTAACATAAAGTTGTATTGTAAAGGGTTTATATTGCCAGGCTATAGACACATAAAAAATAAATGGTTCATCGTAAATATCAATAGTAAATATCAATCTCATCTAAATTGATCGAAACAATATAAAAAATATTACTTTAGGTTAAATGTTATCCAAAGATGTTTATGGTAACTAAGGAACGACTCAATTCTGTTAATCAACGACGAAATCTCTACGATTTTTTTCAAATTTTTCTGTCAATCAAGGAAGAAACGTATAGGGGGGGGGGACCAACTTTTTGTTGCACTTTTTCGACAATAATTCAAAAACGGTGCATCGCAAAGTTCTAAAATAAATTGTAATTTTTCTTGCTCTTTCAAATGACACCCCAATTGACTGGGTTAAAAAACCTTTTTTTCACCCTTCCCCACTCCCATCCCCTAAACACACAGAAATAAAATAGCTTGAAGCTTCGATATATTTTTCGTTAAGGGTTTATCAAATTTCCTATCTCTATGATTTTTTTTATTTTTTTCTGTCAATCAACGAAAAAAACGTATAGGGGGGACCAACTTTTTGTTGCACTTTTTTGAGAATAATTCAAAAACGGTGCATCGTAAAATTCTAAAAAAAATTGTAATGTTTTTTAATTTTTGTGCTCTTTCAAATGACACCCCACTTGACCGGGTCAAAAAACCTGTTTTTCACCCTTCCCCATACCCATCCCCTAAACACATAGAAATAAACTCGCTTGAAGCTTCGCTATATTTTTCGTTAAGGGTTTATCAAGCTTCCTATCTTCAAGATTTTTTTAAAATTTTTCTGTCAATCAACGAAGAAACGTATAGCGGGAAGGGAGGGGGGGAATTCAACTTTTTGTTGCACTTTTTTTGAGAATAATTCAAAAACGGTGCATCGAAAAATTCTAAAAAAAATTGTAATGCTTATTAAATTTGGTGCTCTTTCAAATGACACCCCATTTGACCGGCTCAAAAAACCTTTTTTTCACCCTTCCCCACTCCCATCCCCTAAACTCCCCTAAACACACAGAAATAAACTCGCTTGAAGCTTCGATATATTTTTCGTTAAAGGTTTATCAAATTTCCTATCTCTATGATTTTTTTAAAATTTTTCTGTCAATCAATGAAGAAACGTATAGGTGGGGGGAGCAACTTTTTTGGGCACTTTTTTGAGAATAATTCAAAAACGGTGCATTGCAAAATTCTAAAAATTGTAATGTTTCTTAATTTCTGTGCTCTTTAAAATGACACCCCACTTGACCGGCTTTTAAATG
Organism: Diogma glabrata; assembly: GCA_963693315.1. Lineage (NCBI taxonomy): Eukaryota > Metazoa > Arthropoda > Insecta > Diptera > Cylindrotomidae > Diogma > Diogma glabrata. The sequence goes on from OY856188.1 coordinate 35,697,060, forward strand.
ATGTTTTTACCCCTTCTCATATCCACCCCCTTATTAAGTGGTACTTTAGTATATTTTTCTTTAAAAACTTACTAATTTTTCTTTCATTCAAAATACTTTTTAAGATTTTCGATTACTTAGGCTCGGAGCTAATCAAGGAAAGAAAACATACAGAAAACGCTATTATTTAGATTTACACAACACTCCACCATTTTTTGGGATTTTGTAAAATTCCAAAATATATTTTTTAGAAATACTGAAGTGATATGATACCCTACTTTCATGGTTCCCTACCCTACTTACTTAACCTACCCTTTCATATGATACCCTACTTGACTCGATATAAACATTTATTTACTCAAAGGTCTCACATCCATTTTGTTTTTTATCAACCCCTCATCTTGTGTGGACAGATTAGTTTTATACGCATGCCAAATTTCAAGTTCATTGGATTTATATTAATCGAGATAGTCGAAATAATGTGAAAAACCCGTTTTACTCTTACTAATAGTGTTCCGTATAAAAAACGGAACCCTAACCAAAACCAAGAAAAAATTTGAGTGACGAAATGAGAAAATCAGTCGGATATGTTGCGGTAGAATTCGGATATGTGGCGGTAGTCAAGCTGATTCTTAAAACAAAAACCAAAATTATTCCAAAAATAAAAAGATTTTTACATAACCTAAAACAGTTGCCTGTGATTTGTTATGCATTCACGGAACACGATCTCGACCATTACATTATCGTTTGCCCAATAGGTCATTTTCTACTACAGAAATTAAATGCCTTTCACAATTTATGAAATAGATACAACCATCACAAATGCTCTTTTCCAAAATTTCAAAAGTATAATCTTTCCCATAAAATGTTTCCTAAAATAAAATAAAACTAAATTTCTTTAAAATTATCGCAACGGTAAAGAATCGGTTATTCTAGCTGCGCAATCAATTTTCATCTAAAAAGACTCATTACGAATTGTTTTCTCGTCGAGTAACATTCAACTCTTTCTTCATTTGTTTTATTAAAATTTAAATCAAATTAAATTTATTAAAAAGTGTTTTCTTTTTAAATATTCTTGTTTTTTTTTCTATTAATTAATCAACATTGTGCATACGGTATTTTTAATATTTAATTGTGACGTGAAAAAATAATCACATTATTGCTGCAGAAAATAACCTCAAAAGATCATGTGAGTCGTATGAATTAGACTCAAATGAATTTGCAACCTCAAGCAACAACTATAGTAAATATATCAGGATGTATTTGTTAAATCCACAAACCAGCACGACCACTCCGTTATCACCTATTCCGCTGAGTAATACTTTTTCTGGATTAACCAACGTAAATCTCAATAATCCAAACAACCACTTCAAACCAACGTACCAGCCCAGCAAAACGCCAACTGTAACAACAAAAGTTCACATACCTCCTATATTTGTCAAAGTCGAACATGCAGAGCTTCAAAATTCACTGAAGAATCTGCAGGTATCAAACTATAACCTAAAATTTACCCGCATGGGAATAAAACTTTTGTTAAACAATATTAAGGATTACAAAAAAGTATTGGACCACCTAAGTACAACGCCGTCTCAATTTTTTTCATTTACACTGAATGAAAATAAAGTAATTAAATTTGTCCTTCATGGTTTGCCTCAGATGGATCCAGCTACAATAATTGATGAAATTAAAACATATGGATTTCTACCAATAAGCGTTACGCCTATAAAACTAAAACATCAAAAGTATAATGACAATGCCGTTTACATTGTCTCATTTAAGCATGGGTCTCTAAGTCTTAGCCAGCTTAAAACAATCAAACATATTTCACACATCCTATGTAAATGGGAGGGCTTCAGGCGCACTCAAAATCAACTTACACAATGCTATAATAAGTGCTATCTTTACGGTCATGGCTCATCCAATTGTCACATGAAAACAAAATGTGGATACTGTTCACTAGATCACAACCTGGATAATTGCCCAGTCAGGGAAGAAACAGCTAAACATTGCTGCGCAAATTGTGGCAACAATCACCCAGCAAATGATATAAGATGCCCAGCTCGAACTGAATATATCAACATCAGGCATAACATATCTATCAAGGATAAAGCTTCAAAACAACCAACTCGGAGAGACCAGAACACAAATTTTCTTCATGGAAACTTCCCACCATTAACTAACAATTTTCATGCATCACCCCACACTACTACGTTAAACTATCGTGATGCACTAAATTCTACAGCTTCTACTCTACAAGGTAACAATCATAGCTTATTTAACTCTAATGAACTCTTAAATATTTTTAGTGAAATTGTAACTAAAATTCAACACTGTAATAATAAATTTGAGCAGCTGAAGGTGGTGGCAGAAATTGCTTTAAAATATGTTGGGCTCCCATAAATACATAATTGCGACTTGGAATGCTAGAAGCATCAAAGGAAAAAAAATCGAACTTGAAACATTTCTCGCTAAACATAAAATTGACGTCATGTTAATCACCGAAACTCACCTGAATCCAAATATTTCCGTAAGTTTTTCTAATTACTATTTATATCGTAATGACAGAATGCACGCTAGATGTGGAGGTGTTGCTATCTTAGTTAAAAAAACATCTAAAACACATTATTATTCCAAGCTTGCAGCTTCAAAACATAGAATCAATTAGCATTTCACTTAAAAATTCCACTGGTTCACTTAAAATTCATTGTTGCTACTGTCCAAATACTAATGATCCCAATTATAGAAATGATTTAATTCGACTGACCCGTGATTCCTCCCCATTTATAATTGGAGGGGACTTAAACAGCCGCCACCAATCCTGGCACTGCCTTAAGTCAAACAAAGGTGGTAGAATTCTTCACAATATATGTTCCATCTCGGATAACCTTACAATTTTTGGGCCAGATAAGCCAACATATTATAGCCGTTACGGTACTCCAAGCTACTTAGACCTGTTTCTCACCAACTCTTCTTGTATTCAAAAAATAACAACTGTCGAAGAACTTAACTCTGACCACTATCCCGTGCTCTGTGTGATCTCTGGGTCCCAGTATGAACTCGCCGAACCGCCTAAACATTTTGATTATACCAATTCTAACTGGCAGGCAAACTATAAGACCTTTCTGGATGACCACTTTCTACCTTTCGATGACAACATTGAATTCAAATATCCTCAAGAAATTGACGAAGCTTTAAACATGACAACGCATAAAATACTTGAAGCCAGATCGATGCACGTTCCCCTTAAAAACGTCACCCCTTATGAAAGAATAATTCTTCCACCACATATCCTACAACTTATTAAAGACCGAAACTATTGCAGACGACAATGGAATAGACAAAGAGTACAATACTTTAAAACTAAAACAAATCAACTGAACAAATTAATCAGCAATCTTATAAACGAACTTTCCAACTTAAAATGGCAAAAAAAACTTGAGAATATAGAGTACTGCTCCAAGCAATACTGGAAGACTGCCAAATACTTTCGAAATAGACCTAAACCGATTCCTTTTTGCAATATAAACGGTAACATCATCCACTCCAATGATGATAAATCTGAAGCATTGGCGGTTAATTTCGAAAGGATTCACCAACCGAATAATACTATCTCTTCACCAATTACAAACGATGTCAACTACACTTATAATGATGTACTGACTACCCAAATAATCCATTCCGAGATCATACGGGTAACAACTAATGAAGTCGAACAAATTCTCAAACATCTCCGCCCTTTCAAGGCCCCTGGGGATGATGGTATCCCAAACATTCTCCTAAAATACTTACCAATATCTACTATTACATTTATTAAAAACATATTTAATAGCTGCCTCTTAATCGCTTACTTTCCCGATAGCTGGAAAAAAGCAAAAGTGGTTCCAATTGCCAAAAAAACAAAAGATCCATCTCTGCCCAGCAGTTATAGACCAATAAGTCTTCTAAATTCTATAAGCAAAGTGTTTGAACGTCTCTTAAAAGATCGCTTGATCGACCACATAAATGACTCTAAAATTATTATACCTGAGCAATTTGGATTTAGACAACAACACTCGACTACCCATCAAATACATAGAATCGTAGATGAAATAAAACACAATCGAAAAACTCAGCTCTCCACGGGTATGGTAATGCTGGATCTTCAAAACGCTTTTGACACGGTCTGGCCTGAAGCACTTATTTTCAAAATGAAGTATTACAACTTTCCTACATATATTATTAAAATTATACAATCGTTTCTTAAAAACAGGCAATTTTATGTACAATTACTAAAGTCTCAGTCTCTATCCAAACACGCAGTAACTGGAGTACCACAAGGGGCTGTACTAAGTCCAATTCTCTTTAATATTTACAAATTTTTAAAAATAATTATAAATAAACCTACTAGATACCACACAATTAACGTTCACCAAGACACCAACATGAATTATATCAAGCAAATTATACAAGAAATTAATTTAAAATACTCATCTAAACTAGCCAACATAAACAATGAATTGATCCAAAACCTAACCATATCTATTTAAATAAATCTAGTTAATACCGTAGTTTAGTTTAGGTTTAAGATTTTAGAATTAAGTTTAGATTTTAAAATTTAGTTCTTAGTTTTACTTTTTATCTAATTTAAGCTGACAAACAAAATTCATTATATAAAAACGTATAACTCTCGCCAGGCGATGGTAAACACATTAATGCTTTAAATCAATATTTTCTGTAGTAAAGCCAACCGCTTGATGTGCTCAACTCAGAACACGTATACATGTACAATAATGTAAAAAATACCTAATTCTGTCAATAAATATTATTATTATTATTATTATTATTATCTAAAAAGACTGAGACATAGATTTTCATTGTGACAATTTGTTTCTGATTCGTAGGCTGCAATTCCAAAATTTGGTTTATATGTTGGCTGTGAATGTTTAATTTTGTAAAATAAAAACAATTAGATTGTTATATTTTTTATTAGAAACGAACTAAAAATTAAAAAATATATTAGCTTAGAAGAAAACTATTTCGCTAAATTAAATTCTCATATATTTCATTGCTAGTTTTTTTTAGCAGATCCGCCTACACCATTTTAATTTTTACACAGTAGGAGAGTATAAACGAATAAACGAATTTCTAAAAAATAACTATTTTAAACCTTTTTTCCTCATCGCCAATATAAGGTTTGTTGTAGTATTTGTACTTAATAAATGAATAAATTTTGGTCGTCAAGGTAGAAACTTTTTAGCTGAAAAATGCACTGTTTGTTTGTTCCTACGTTTATTCAAAAACAAAATAAGATCTGGTCAAAACACGTCCTCGTTGGTGACCGTCGATAACTGAAATTTGTTTCAGACTGATTATTGAAGGGGACGTTTTGAATGGGTTAAGGTTTAAAGGGGCGGGTGGGGTAAGTATAACATTTTAAATAAAAGTATAACATCTCGAAGAAAATTTTGTTAAAGTCAATGGATAAAATTACTAGAGCTACAAGCATTTGTGCATCTGTTTCTCCAGACCGATATTTTAAACCTGCCCTGCAACTGCCACAGCTGTTTTGAACTTTTTTATATCTATTATAACTCCTAAATTTATTTCTTTAGAGAAAGAACTTAAAAGGGTTGGTAAAATTTCTTTGTAGTACATTTAATATTTTTTCTGAATCTTGTAATTTTTTAAGTTGGTGTAGGCGTAACTCAAAATTTAGTACACCGATTATACAATTTTGTACACTGTTTCTACAAACAAATCATCAGATACGCCGTCGATTTTTTATTTTAATATTTTTTGCTGCTAATTTTTAAGTTGTTGTCAATAAAAGAGTGTTAGTTTACTTATTTTTGTTTATTATTTACTCGATTCTTTTTATTTATTAAATATCTTAGCATAAATTTTTATTATTCAATAAACCAATTAAATTAATAATTTTTTTAGATATTATTTGAATATATATTTCTTATATACTTACGAAATACAATGTGTGTACGTTAAACTGGTTAAAAATTTTTAGTTCACTAGATTTTGTATCTCAAGCAATTATGAAAGTCATTTGAATTCTTTAATTCGAAGATTAAGATTCGAATTCGTTTTGGCAGACACGCCATCCAACTATCCTACCGAGGCGATCATATATCAAAGTTGAATTAATTACTCTAGTTTTATACAAAGCTTGTTAATCCGTAAAAGTTCATTTGTCTCAACTACTTTATTCTACGTGAATCAATACAACTGATCGTCTTTTTGATTAATTTTTTTTTTCTCACCTGGTCCAGAATGTTATTTTTTTTTATACTATCTCATTTATCTCATTAAATTTTATTGATATTTACTTGGATTTTTAATGATTGTGAGACAGTTCGTGAACATATTCAGCCATTACAGTTCTCAAATTTATATTTCAAATTAGAATAATTTAATGGAGTGCTAGGAAAATTAAAACAAATTTTAGTCAAATGTAAAGTGATATGTAAATAAATCAGATGAATTGACCTTTCATTAGAAATGGTTGAAAGTAAACGAAACAATTAACCTGAACCTGAACCAACAATTAACCTGAAAATGTAAACAAAAAATATAAATATAATACAATTGTGTTGTGTGCGTGCACCTAAATGTTTGTGTATTTTAGTCTATTAAAAGTATAATTTCCAGTGGAAACACAAAATTTCAAGCAAAATTCAATAAATAGTTAAACCTATGATTCTTGTTTGTATTTATTTTGGGTAATTTAAGTCATTCTCTTTTTTGTACGTTATCTACACGTAATGTGTTATTTTTTACAAGTTCAACAATGGCCCACACATGTAACGGGCAAGATATTCCATGTCAGTTGTACTTCCATTGTCCGTCCTCTGTATCTATAGTAATATACTATAGATATCTTCGAATTCAATAAACTTATCAACCCACTTGTGTGTAAGAACACATTTACTTAAAATATTTCTTACGAGTAAATATGACACTTTCGGAAAGGTAGTATTAAATTCATTTTTAATTTTTTTTTGCTTGATTATGAAAAAAGTAAAAGAATTCACATAGGTACGAAATAAATAGTTTTGAAAAAAAGAATTTATGCTGACAATTTTCTTTTGGCTCGTGGCATGGGATCTCAATTTGTTTGTTTATGAAGTTAGTTAGTTGGTTTTGGTTAATGGTGTGAGGAAGTTTGTCTTTTTTGTTTGAGTTAAAATATTAGGATTGTATATGGAACTTGTAAAGTTAGATCGAACAATTAATTGTTCGATTGAAAAAAAACTATAAAGGTAAATTGTTGGAGTGGTTGTATGAAGTGGAATATTCAGTGATACTGTTTGTTTATTCAATTAAACCTAATGCAGTTGAAATTGTATATAAAAAATGTACACTGGATTATGATAAAGCAAACAAATATGGAATGCAATTGCTATAATATGTATGATGATCTCGATTTCTTTAGTTTTTGTGTCGTCAGAGTTCCTGCTCTTTGTTTTGCTTATTCAATTCCGTTTACACAGTCTGTTTTGCGTGCATAGTTGATTATTTGTACTGAACTGGAGATTATTACTATTCAAACACACATGGCTGTAGGTCGTCCGAATGCAACTCTGCCAGGCACGCAGTTCCGTGATTGCTAACTGCTAATGACTGTTTAGCAGGTCCAGTATTCATTATATATTGAGTGTCTCAATCATTAAGTATTGCTGTTTTGTATTCGATTATCAATTGTAGAGTATTTTAATCTGATTTAACTCTAACATATGTTCGTAGGGTTCAAGATACATCTTATTAAATCTAATGCCAATGATTTTTCATTTTAAATCACATGAGTTATGATTCTCAAATAATTTGAGAAAAGGTTGATTTTTTTATTCAAATCAGATAAGCAGAAATGAGTCTCACCAAATGCAAACGTTCGAAATTTAAAAAGTACGTGCTGGTTTTAAAATATTTTCTGTAATGCAATTTGTATTAAAAAAAACTATTAGTCAACGGCCCAATGAAGTTTTGCTGTAAGAGCTAAGACTATCTGGCAGAAATGGTGGGCAAAGCATTTTTATTCAACAATACTGTGCCAGACCAAAGCACCTAGAACCAACGGTGTAATATTCATAATGGTTGTACATGATTATGAGATTATATTCCAAAAATTTTTGAATCTGAAAACTATGTAATGTTCAGTAACTTTTTTTTCAATATTTTTCAATATGTATTAGTTTTTATTTATTTTAACTTCAATGTTTTTTCGGTTTTCTCATTTCTCGATTTGCTGTTTTCCTTTGTTTTAGTTTTCTTATTTTAATTATATCCTGTATTCTTCATGTTCTTTTATTTTTTCATTAATAGTTTGAGGTATGAGGTTACATATTTTTCCCAATCTCCTAACTTGTCAAAAACATGGTTTTCAGTTACTTGTTTAACTCCTTTAACTCCGCTTCTTAACTCCTAAGTATCCAGTATTTTAATTTAGATTTATTATAAATAGTATTTTATAAATAAAGATTCTGGAATTTTTGAAATACCAAAAATTTTAATTCGCGAGATTCTGTATTTCCCGAAACATTTTTTTCGAGAATTTTCGAGGTATCGAGAAAATTTAGAACAGACTGTATAAAGTCCTAAAGCTTTAGCACTAAGCAAAGAAACAGAAACAAACTATGTTATTAAAATAAAATTTCAAAAACCATTGATTGTCAATGGCTGCACATGACAATCATGCACGCTTTTGCGACACAAAATTGTCCGATATAAAAAATTGCCCTTATTTTAATTCGACGTTGGGTAATTGTGTTAAGTTACCCAATTATGCGTTATGGTTATAAGATTTGTTGAATACATTTTAGATTTAGTTTTTGCCAGATATTTTTCTTTGTCACTGTCGTTGACGACTAGGACATCATCGAAGTCGTAGTCTACCTCCAAATCACCCACCCCTGAAGTGCTTATGGAAATTTTTTTAATAATTCCACCCATAGAAATTTTCCATTATGTTTTCTCAGTTATTAATTTTTCTGTATTTCTAATCCCAAATCTTCAAATTTTCTAGCTTACATGCTTCGTATTTTTCTAATTTTTTAACGTGTTGAATGTTTCCGTTGCATAATTTTCAATTTTTATTACAAAATTTATTTTTTCACAAAACACAAAACAAAAACTTTACGTATTAACGTTGTTTTTATCAAAATACTTCAAGATATTTTTTCAAATTTCCAAAAAAAGAAATGATAGTAAATGTGAATAAACCTACAAACCGTAAAAAATCTATTACAATTCTATTGTTGTTTTTCTCACAATCAATACCAACAGCAACCTTTTTTTTTAGAATTTATGATCCATGATTGTCGAGGAATAATCACTTTCGATCATCCTAATTATAAGCAATGAATTAGCATTTTAATTATAATAAGTTCAAGTTAGAATTTTAATTATAATTATTTATCTTCAAACGTTTGTCTTTTTTTACAAAACAAATAGCTATCAGTAAAATCACACAAAAACATAAAAGCATAAAACGTTTTAGTAATCACAAAAATCTTAATTATCTTGTCATCTATGTTAAAATAAAACTTTATATGTAACAAACGATGAAAATACATAACCTAAAAAAAAATTTCCTTTTGTAATCTGTTGAATTTTTGTTTCGTGATTATATGACATGAACATTTTATCCATGCTTTCTTGAATTCGAAAATATTATTATAGAATGCTTCCAAGAAACAAGATACATATTTTGAAGAATTATGTACATGGTTTAACCCAGTGAGAGAGTTATCATTTAAATGTTGTTATCGGTGTCATTCGCAACGTGATTTATTTATTCTTTTAAATACGTAAGGATCTTGCGTAATCAATTCGTTAACATTTTCCATCATTCCAAAGTTTAGAAATATAAAAGGATTTATTTAGTGAAACCAAAATTTCACATGGAACAAAATTGTTACATGACTAGATGACAGTGCATGTTTGTTTGTAATCTGAAACTGAAAAACATAAATATCCTAAAACTCACAACATAACAAACTTCTCCTAACTTAACCGAAATAAATTATTCCGTTGGTATAATAAATTATACATATTACCTACAAACACCTTCCACAATTTGTGATATTTATTTAACATTTCATCCAGGTTTTGAATGGAAATTGGCTCATAATTTCCTCGGTGAATTGAAATTTAAAAGGGAAAACAGAATGAAGAAGAAGAAAGTAAATAAGAGAAAGATGAAATGGAAAGAACGAAGTTGAATAAAATAAATTGGAGCATATAAATCCCGAAAGGATAATATGGGTTGCTTTATTTATTATAATATTTTTTGCAATTTTTAAAGGGAAACCTTATTTCGAATTTACAATTTACCACGCAACTTATGATATCGATTTTCCGAAAGTGAAATTATTTCGAATAAAAAGGAAAATTTTGATGTAAAAAGTTATCTGTCATTTCTTATGACTGAAAATCAGTCGGGAGCATGGTACTTATTTTTCTCTCCCGTTTACGTTATAAGCGTCATACAATTTAATTAATTTACTTGTTGCGTTTTACTCGAAGACTAAGTAGTTCGTTCAATCTATTATTTTTTGTAGAAAGTATGAATAATTTTTTACAATATTCAAAAAGCACAGAGACGTCGACTCAAGACTTCGATTTTATTTAGCTTTAGAAACAAGGTTGTTATGGTGAAATTGTTTTAAGTTTTAAGCAAATACCTCTCTTGCAAGCAGCAAACACCAATAAGTCTAAGTTTGGCTTGCACGAGAATTAGAACAAATAAAAATTTGTAAACTACATACTTTGTCAAAAACTGGGGCAATAAAGAAAACAATAAAAAATTTAAAAATAAGGAAAGTAAGGCACAGAACAGCAAAAAATTTAATAAGTTTGAAGTTTTCAATGTGTATCCAAATAATAATATTAAAATAAAAGTTTTGTTTTAAAAGATTTAAAATTTAAAAATTTTAAATTGAAAAATTTATAAAAATTAAGAAATTGAAATTTTAAAAAATGTGAAAATGCAAAACATTTAAAAATTGGAAGAAAAGACACTTTAGGAAGTTTGGGAAGCAGAAAAGCGGGAAAGTAATATATTGTAAAATTCGGCAAGAGGTGTTAAAAATCCAAAAAATAAGAATAATAGCAATCCCGAATATTGTAAAATTTGAAAATAACGAATTCGAAAAAACAAAAATATAATTCTGGAAGAAAAGTTTTGTGGTAGTTGGAAAATTAGAAAACTAATCATATAAAAACTGAAAGTAAAAATCAAAATCTGTCCATTAAAATTTCTAAATTTCTTAATTGAGAAGAACGCATGAAAAAGTTTCAAAATATGGAAAACAAGGAATTTGAAAATTAAAGAAATATAAAATTATAACAGTGGGAAAATTAATATATTTGAATTTTCCAATACTTTAATAAAAATAAACTTTTAAATTAATTAATTTACATGACCTAAAAATTTAAAATTGAATAATTAAAAAATATTAAAAAGTTGAAAAATTTATAAATTCTAGCTTGAATGCTAAATAATTGAGTTGGTACACATTTGAAAACATGACAATTAAGATTCTGGATTCATGGAAAGTCGAAAGATGAGATAATTAAATATTGGGAAAATGGAAATGAAAGTTCAAAAATCAGAAAATTAGAATAATAGCAAACCCGAGTATTGTTAAAATTTTATAACAACGATTTAAAAAAAAACAAAACAAATTTGAAAACTTAAGAAAATTGAAAGTGAGTATTACCGAAATTAGGAAACTAGTCATTTAAAATCAGTATTTAAAATAACATAAAATGTGGGCATAGGAATATAGAAATATAGGAACATAGGAATATAGAACAAATTAAAAAATTTATAAATATGGAAAAGAAGAAAATGGAAAATTAAAAAATATAAAAAAAGAACAGCGGGAAAACTAATATATTTGAACTTTCCAAAACAAAAATAATAAAATAAGAAAGTTTTTAATTAACAAGTTTTAAAGATTTATAAAATTTAAATTTAAAAATTAAAAAAAATTAAGAAATTAGATATTTGAAAAATTTTAAAGTTCAAACTATGTAGCTAAATAATGGAGTTGCTAAACATATAAAAATGGAACATAAGATACAACATAAATTGGAGGTAGAAAAGCAAAAAAGAGGGAAAACAATATAGTTTTAAATGAAATTGGAAATATTTATGGAAATTAGTAAGAATAATAGTGTAGCTTTGATAAGCAGGTTAAATGATGAAGAATGAATTCTAAAAAATTTCTCTGTTATATTAGATTAAACATTTACAACACCGATACCAGCTTAACTGCTTAGTTACAGATAATTCCATAAAGTCAGGAATATAAAAAAACAAATTATTATTAGTTATTCATATGAAACTCATGTCATAATTTTTTCGTTTCTATAAACAAATTTATAAAAGAAGCAATTCAATTCAATTTTATATGATGGACATGACATGTAAACAGTAAATTTCAAATGAATTGTTTTTTTCAAATTATTTCCAAATGGTTTTAAATCTAATTGACAATGAAACATTAAAATTGTTTGTATTATCTGAATGTAATATTTTTAAAATTTGTGTGAACCATTGTTTAATGAAATGTTATTAACATTGGTTGAACTACTTCATTTTTTCTGGAAAAAGCTGTATTTTGCAAACCCTTATGCTAGCTAGCATTTGAAAAAAAAAAATTGTGTAATAGTTATTTAGCTCTCGAATAAACATATGTTTGTTTCCACTTCAGTTGAAACCGAACTGTTCAGTATCTAGAATAAATCACAATTAGAAATAATTTACACATTAGAATAACATTAATTTAATTCCTAAAACCTTAGAAATTTAATTGATATCAATATAATGTTTTGTTTATATTTTTCAAGTGACATTTACATATGTTCGTAAATTCATCTTTTTTTTAATTGATTTATATAATTATAGACGTCGCATCAATAAGTAAAAGAGATTAGGTAATTAAAGCATTTTCGATGTTATAACTTGAATAATTAGGGCATTATTAAAAGGTTGGTAATACAAACCACACCAAATTACAATAGTGAAGTATTCTCAATAAAAATTTGTAACAAAATTGAAATTTGCAATTATCCTAATTTTGTGAATAAAATAAGTGTGAAAAGGAATTTGTTTAAATTGAAATACATGGGAATCAAGCAACAAGGTTTTGCCCCATCACGAACAAATGTATAATGCGTCGACTTGCATCAAAATTGGATGACAAGTTTTTGAACTTCCAAATAAACAGAAATCAAAATTGAGTGACAAGACTTAAATTCTTTAAGTTTCACATGAAATGATCAGGAGGTCCTTGACTCATCGTGGTATGAAGTAGTTATAATAATCCACCATACCTATATACGAATCTGTAGTAGCTTCTCAAAATGGACGGTCTATGCCCCAGAAGTACTCGGAACGCAGTTCCGACCGAAGAACATCACAACAATTTCGACGAAAGGTGCTACTCCGTCGCTCCATTTTTTGGATAAAGAAGCCGCTGTCATTAGCCTCACTCCTTCAAACTGTCCTTGTCATGGTTGGTTTTGAAAGAACCCTGGACCAACTAAAACATGGCACTGTTCAATATGTAAAAACATTTTAAGGGCGAACACTACATCCTTACAGTTAAACAGTTGGAAGGAATAATGTCATCTCAAGAACTGCTCACGCCTTGCCACACATAAGCAATGGACCAAAAACTATATAGCGACAACAGGTCAACAATCAAGCACGATCTCGCACCATAACACAATGCGAATGAACACATATCCGGAAACCCCAAAGCGATGTGAAAATAATGCAATTAAATTGCAATGGTTTCATAAACAAAATTGATGACATAATAAACTTTTTGTGCAATAAAGGTGAAAGCATTGCTGATCAAATTGATGGCTCCAACTTTGGAGTCCTCAACGAACCACAACCAACAAGGGTAACAAATAACTCGCATTCTTCTCTAGATGTTTTCCTTGCCAGCATGTAACTAACGCCAATTGCTGAATGGAGAACTAGAATCGCATTAGAATCAGACTATGTGCCGATCATAATCACCTTAAGCCGTTCAATTAACCAAATAAAGTCCGAGAAGAAGACGTATATTAATTTTAACAAAGCTGACTGGCAAAATTTTACAAATTTTACTGAAATAGAATTCAGTAAGCAATTTTTACCACTTGACGCCCTCTCTGGGGAAAAAAAATTCAGAGAAATGTTTAATAAGGCCAGATCTCGCTTCATTCCAGCCGGCAGAATTCAAAAGATGAAACCAAACTTCCCACAGGAAGCTTGTGTTCTTTCAACATTAAGAAATGACACCCGAAGGCAGATCCAGTCAAAACTAGAATTAAAGACTTAAACAACCAAATAAATAAGTTAGTTTCGGAAGACTAACGTAATAAATGTAGAGAGCTAGTACGTAAGTCAAGCTTTGCTCCAAGCAAAAGTTTCTGGAAGGTCATAAAAGACTTAACTCATTCTCGACAACCGGAAACCAACTGCATGATCACCTTCAATGATATCTCAACCAAAACCAAAGGAAATGCGCTACCAAATTTAACACACAGTTTACAGAAAAGGCCAGTAAACAAGAAAACAAGGTCAGTATTGAGGTATCTGCGCAAAGTAAATACTGAACATCCAGAAGATTCTCCGAAGAAAAAGTTGAGAAATCTATAAAGAAAACTAAGCCATCCAAAGCTATTGGACCCGACGGCATCTCAGCCATCATGTTAAAACACATTGGACCCAAAGGATTGAACTTTTTCTCCGACTACACTCAACACTTCGCTAAATACTCTTCCGATACCAAACATCTGGAAAACAGCAAGAATAAGCCCCATCTTGAAACATGAAAAACCTGAAGAGAAAGAAGAATCTTACAGACGGATCTCCATCCTTTCAAACTGATTGAAGCACTTCTGTTACCTCGGTTATTCAGATCTTGCAATTTGGCGCCCCACCAACATGGCTTTAGGACAGCACATAATACAACCACCGCTCTTCACAAAATCAAATCAGTGATGGATTAAACCAAAAACAACCTTGTGCCAGAACAATATTAGTTACCCTCGACCTATCAAAAGCATTCGACACAGTGTCGCACGCTGCACTATTAAATGATATTTTTAACAACAATCTGCCAGGTTTGATAAAGCGCTGGTTGTGCAACTACCTAAAAGGCCGACAAACATACGTTGAGTTCCATAACTCCAAATCTAAGATGAGAGTGCTCAAACAAGGAGTTCCACAAGGTGGAGTTTTCTCACCTTTACTATTCAATCTCTAGCTCACCAGCTTACCTACCCAGAAGGAATAACCAGCTTGTCATATGTAGACGATTGCACGGTGCTTGCAACAAAAAACAACCTGAATAACTCACTAATGCTCTGAACACCTACCTTAACATCCTAAACGAATGGTTTAAACCAGAAAACTGAAACTTTTAACCGAAAAGTCCACATCTTCACTTTTCACTACATGGACGAAGGAGGTGAACACAACACTTAACATCTGCATTGACAACGTGCGTATTCCCACGGTAGAAATCCGAGACTAATTAGGGTCACATTTGATCCACTACTTAAATTCAATGCTCATGCTCAACAGGTGAACGCGAGATTGAAAATTAGGAACAATACTTTGAAAGCACTGGTTCATAGGGAAGAAAGAAACAATCATAACAATATACAAAGCAATAGAAAGACCTTTTTTGAATTACGCTGCACCTATATGGACACCTCAAGTCACTGACCCCCACTGGAATAAGGTACAAGTAACACAAAACGTAGCATTGCGAACAGCAACCGGATGTCTTTTGATGACTCACCGAGATCACCTTCACCAAGAATGCAACATATTGCCGGTCCTTCAACACAATGAAATGCTCATCAAACAATATATATTGACCTGTCAAAAAGAGCAACATCCTTGCAACGATACCTTATTCACCACCACACCACTTAGAGACATAAGGCGTACTGCGAAATGTTTCTTAAGTGATGTCAGAAACAACAAAGTAACAGATAACATTGACGAGCTTACGTATAAAACGGGCTTAAAAACGATCCACACAAAAGCTGTTGAAGATGCCACAAAGAACTACGTTCCAAATCGAGTTCTCGAGAGCAAGCCGCCACAAGTCGCCCCTGAAGAGGTTAAACTACCACGCAGCACCAGATCCGGTTGGTCACGCATCTTAAATAACTATATGAACAGAATTGACCATAACATTGTTGACAAGTGTCCCATATGTGAGGGCACGCCGCATGATGCAGACCACCTATTTAATTGTCCAGGAAAACCAACCAACCTGACGAAGGAAGATTTGCGGTACCGCCCGAAAGCAGTAGCAGAGTTCCTAAATCTGGACATGGAGCCGGAGTGGTAGCACCGCACCATCGCTACAACAAAAAACAACAACGAATCTTTATTTATGTATTTCGCGGATTGGTGTTGGAACTGGCAAATTGTCGATGGCAGTGACTTTATCGCTCGACAGGTTTATGAAAAAAAAAAATCAAGTGATTTTTGACCAAAGAAGTTTTTATATTGATGCCATATTGGGGTAGGCGAGTAAAAAGTTACTCGAAGTGCATGAGTTGTTGAGCCTCGGAGCGGCTTGCTATGAGATTATCTTATCTTATATATATAAAAATCACATGTCACGATGTTTGTCCGCGATAAACTCCGCAACAACGTAACCAGTCTTAATAAAATTGTGTTCAGTGTGTGTATAATAGTCCAACTTGAGAGATAGGATAGTTTTTATTTTGATTGAACGCCTAAATATTTTTTAATTACGAATTAAATGTTAAATATGGATAGTTCATAAGCAAATTTTCAGATGGCGGCGTAAATTAATTAATTTACTGTCAAACCTGCTTTATCGACTTTTTAATCATCCATGTAGGGCCCATATAGACTATCAAATATGTTATTGAGCGATTATTTTGTTCCGGTGTTTGCTGCAATGGCACTGCAAAAGGGGGGAAAGAAACGAAATTCAATAAAATTTATATGGGATTTCATACAAAATACAACTTGAATAATTTTAAAAATTATCTATGAAATTTCTCATTTTGCTACAATTAAATAATTTAAATTTCTTTTGGCGCTGCAAAAGGGGGAAAAGAGAATAAATTCAATAAAATTTATATGGGATTTCATTCAAAACACAACTTGAATAATTTTAAAAATTATCTATGAAATTTCTCATTATACTACAATTAAATAATTTAAGTTTCTTTATGAACTATTACTGACAATTACTGACAATATTGAGCATAATATATAAAATACTTTATTTTCTTCTGTCCGTAAAAGAAATACGAAAATAGGTTAAATTTTGGCAATTTTCATGCTTGAGCGACTTAAGAATAATATTTTATATATTACGCTTAATATATACATACTCGATAGGATAGTTTTTATCTCAATTAAAAGTTTTAATATATTTTAATTGCGAATTGAATGTTAAAGGTATTTCGTAAACACATTTAACGTAAGTGACACAACTTCATCATGGACTTTTTAAATCATCAGCGTAGGCCCCGAAAAAACTGTTGGTTTCAACTTTTTGTTATAATGATACAGTTTGGAAGTTTAACGCATAGCTCTTTCTATTTTGTGAATTATTTTTTTTTGAATTGTGTTGTGTATCATTTAATTATTATTATTTTTAACTTCAAAATAATAAGTTTTTTACAAGAATAAATTAAAATTGTGTAAGTACTAATAAATTTGTTTAAAAATAATAATTTTATTAAAAATAATAATTGCGGTGGCCCATTATCGATGAAATTGAAATTGAATCTGCAAATTGACTCAAACATTTCAATTTACTCTGCTATCGCATTTGAATAAATTTTGCCAGATTGTGGTGTTGAAATTCATGTAATATTTGTTTTTCAATATTTGTTTTTTCGTAATTTAATTTTTGTAGAAGAAGATAAAGCAAAACAAAAAATAATATTTCTGCGAAAAACGACTAAATTTCAATTTCATCGGCATTTTTGAGAAATGAGTCACGGCAAATAATACAGAAAATATCTACTTTACCGAACGTGTTAAAAACATTAAAATTTATTAGAATTTTGACAACACGACTTTAAAGTTTATTAATTTTAATGATTTCTCTATGAATACCCAAAATTACGGTTAGTAGTAAATACGTCTAGATAACGTAATGGCCAATAACATGAGCTATCAACCAAAAAGTTTCGAGTACGAATCAAGTCACGTCGTTCCGTTTTTTTTTTGCTTTTTTGGTTTTTATTTATATTTTAGATTCAAAATCACGAAGGTGGAAAATATCAAATTTGGTTTGGCAAAAAACAGTAAATGCTATAATGATGATAACTAATTTGTATTGTCACTAAATCTGTATTAAAACAATAGTTTGTTAGGGTATTGCACATAATTTATTACTTCTTTTCTAATATTACTTTTAAACGCCGCTTAAAATCATTATTTCATGGACAGTCATTATTTCATGGACGTTTTTGAAAGGTTAATAAATTGTCCAAAAAGGCATAAAAACGATTTAGCTATTTTGAGCCTTTAACGTTTAGAAACAGTTTAAGCCCCAAAAACATTACAGTGCATGCACAATGAAATTACTTTTACCAAGTTTGTATGAAAATTTATTTTGAGGAAAAAAAAATTTATTTTTAAAATATATTTTTCTCAATGAAAAAGTTTAAAATTTCTTAACTTTTCCTCATGATAATATAGAATAAAGAATGAAGCTAGCTACAGTTTAAAGCATTGTGCTGATATTAAAAAATAATAATAAAAAGTTGATACCATCAGATTCCCCATTGATACCATCAGATTCTCCAATACCATTCAAAAGACTTCAATTTCCTATTCGTTTGGCTTTCGCCATGACCATAAATAAGTCTCAAGGACAAACAATGTCCATTTGTGGCTTGGACTTGGCAAATCCATGTTTCTCCCATGGGCAACTATATGTTGCATGCTCACGTGTGGGTAAATCAGCAAATCTTATTGTATTAGCAAAAAACAGGTTAACTAAAAATATTGTACACCGATTAGCACTGATTTAAATTAAAATTACAAATTTTTACTAGAAGACCCACTCGGTGAACTTCGTACCACCTACAATATATTTGTAGATAACATTTGTCAGCGATTATCAATTCTGATCGACATTCTACCTCCAATTCATTGAGATCAATAATAGTGGCTGTATTGTATAACTTGAATTTTTTGGCTATTAAACGAAACTATTCGGGAATACAATTTTTTTCAATTACTTCGGTCTGAAAGACATAAGTATTACATTCTCGAGCCAAAAGTGAAATTCCTACCCCCACTTTTTAGGGCATTTCTCAACGTTTCAGGTCACAACGATTTTAAAACAGCAAAAAAAAATGTATATCTGTCTGCAGGTCGGTCGTCCGTCACCACCTACGAAATTTAGAAAACCGCTGAAAGGATTTCAAAAATTTTATTTCTAAAAACAGGTACACTCAATTAAAATAGCCGTCAGGATGATATGTTCGATAACTGTACTAGAAGTGTGTCAAAAAAATCGTCAAGAGTGTCAAAACAAGTAAATATTCATATTTTTTGCTTAAAAACGGTAGTTTTAGGTGATAATGAGTGGTAACCTTGAGTTTAAAGAAATCTTGATAGTCGGGATTCTTATTGTATCTGTTTCATTTAATTTTTACCCAATTTTTTGGAAAAAAATAAAATTAATTATTTGTATGTCATGAAATGTGATTGAACATGCAATTTGAATTTGTGAATTTTAAATTTTTTCAATATTTTTGGAAACGTTTCAATTTTTGATTTTGTAAGAATTTCCGGAATGTTTTTAGAATTTTGAAAAACTTTAAATTTTTGTTTTTATTATAATTCTTGGAATTTTGAAAAAAGTTTGTATTTTTAATTTTGTTAATTTTTTATAATTTTGAAAACAAATTGAATTTTTGAATTTATGAATTTTGAATTTTATAAATATTTTTAGAATTTTGAAAAAAGCTTCAATTTTTGATTTTGTAAGAATTTTTGGAATATTTTTAGAATTTGAAGAAGTTTGAATTTTTGATTTTTTTATAATTTTTGAAATTTTGTAAAAAGTTTCAAATTTTGATATTGTAATAATTTTTGCAATATTTTCAGGGGCATATACGATAAAACTTGAAGGTTTTCCAACCCTTTGAACACGCAACATATAATTGACCATGCGAAAAGCACGAGGTTTCTAGGTCCAGCCCACAAATTGACATTGTTTGGCCTTGTGACTTATTAATAGTGCGAATGCTAATCGAATTGGAAAATATGGAGGCTGAAATCTCACAGCTCTGAGATATCAAGACTTCGGTCTGGGTTAAAGATTTTGATATAGTTTTCGGCAAAAAACTTTTTTGAGGACATGGTTTTTAGTTTTGGGTAGCGATGTATATCATACATAACTCTTTGTTAAAGTACAAGCATTTTTAATCTCAGTTTAAAAATTTACTGCACAACTAACACGAAACATCAATACGTTGTCAGAAAATTATAATCAAAATTCCAAAAATATTGTAAAAATTAAATAAAGTCAAACTTTTTCAAAATTCCAAAAATATTCCAAAAATTAGAATAAAATCAAATATTTAAATTTTTTCTAAATTCCAACATTTCAAAAATTCAAACATTTTCCAAAATTCTAAAAATATTGCAAAAATTATTACAAAATCACAAATTGAAAATTTTTTCCAAATTTCAAAAATTATAATAATATCAAAAATTTAAAATTTTTCAAAATTCTAAAAATATTTCAAAAATTCTTACAAAATCAAAAATTAAAACTTTTGCCGATATTCTAAAAATATTGCAAAAATTATTACAAAATCAAAAATACAAACTTTTTCAAAATTCCAAAAATATTTCAAAAACTATAACAAATTCAAAAACTTCCATGTCTAATTTCATTTTCAATTACATTTACGTCATAAAAACAGCTACATTTTTTTTCCAAAAAATTGGCTAAAAAAATAAATGAAATCATTTTTTGACACACTTGACATTATTTTTTGACAAACTTATAATGCCATAATTCTCTATAATAATAATAAAAAAAATATCATGTCATACAAACTATTAATTTTATTGTTTTCTAAAAAAATGGGTAAAAAATAAATAAAAACCTTTCTTTTGACACACTTGACAACATTTTTTGACAAACTTATAATCCATAATTCTCAATAATAATAATAAAATTTCATTTCAAAGAAACAATTTTATTTTTTTCCAAAAAAGGGTAAAAAACTAAATAAAAATCTTTTGCCACACTTGACAACA
The DNA here is from genome assembly GCA_963693315.1 of Diogma glabrata. Taxonomy (NCBI): domain Eukaryota; kingdom Metazoa; phylum Arthropoda; class Insecta; order Diptera; family Cylindrotomidae; genus Diogma; species Diogma glabrata. Next base: position 35,718,328 of record OY856188.1, read on the forward strand.
TTTTTTTGACAACCTCATAATGCCATAATTCTCAATAATAATAATAAAACTTCATTTCAAACAAACAATTAATTTTATTTTTTTTTTCCACAAAATTAGGTAAAAAAATAAATAAAAATCTTTCTTTTGACACACTTGACAACATTTTTTTGACAAACTTATAATGCAATAATCTAGTTTTTGATCTTACATACCAATCCCGACCATCAAGATTTCTCCAAATTTTATGTTCCTACACGTAATCACTTAAAATGAACGTTTTTTAAGCCAAAAATATGAAAATTTGCTATTTTTGACACACATAATGATTTTTTTGACACACTTCCGGTACAGTTATCGAACACAGCGTCCTTTCGGACCTGTCCCTTGTGAATACCTATTTTTAGAAAAAAAAAATTTTGAAATCCCTCCAGCGGTTTTCCCTGCAGCGGAGGTCATGACGGCCGGCCGGCCGGCAGACAGACATACATTTTTTTTTTTGCTTATTTAGAATCAGTAGGTCCTAAAACGTCGAGAAATGTCAAAAAAAGTGGGGGTAAGAATTTCACTTTGAGCTCATGAATGTAATACTTAGGTCTTTCAGACCGAAGTAATTCGACAACAAGCTTAAAAATTTCTCCAAAACTCTTTACCAATCACTTTCAAATTTTGACATGCCGTTCGATTCTCAATCCATCTAGATTGATCAGCTAGAATGCTAATGCTCTCTGTTATTCATATTTCCCAAACGGAAAAATTAAAAAAATACGCTTTCTATTCTTATTCCGACTCTTTGAAATTATTTTTGCTAATTCAACAAAATGTACGCGCACAAACTTTTTTATAGGCGTAGCAAAGCACGCCGGGACCCGCTAGTATTCTATAAAAACCTAGACGAAATCCAGTTTTTGTAACTTAATTGATGGAATGTCTCTGCGAGAATGTGTGTATTGAGCTTCGCAAACTGAAAATCCAAAAGGTGTGTTTAAAGCAGTTGTGGATATCCTAATCTGCCTTTAGAGTCTGGTGATAAGCTCTTACCAGACCTATTTTTGAAAAAAATTCCTGCTAGTTTTAGGGGAAAATTTTGTATATTGGGGATGGGTGGACAGTAGCAAAGTTAAGCTGGTTGTAGTCTCCAAAAGATTGTCCGTCCTCTCTTTTTTTTACTATGTGTTTACATCGTCCCTAAAAAATAAATGGCATGATTTGATCGCCATGAGAGATCGCCTATTAACCGTAGTAACAACGGAACTTAATAATTTCTCAATTTCGGAGATGGGAAAGCTTTTGTTTTGTTTTTTTAACTACACGGTTGTAGGTATTTACGTTCTTCGTTGCCAAATTTTCTGTGGTAGTAGCATAGATTTTGTGATCTAGAAGAAGATCGGTCACGAGATCTGAAAGAGTCTTTTAAGTTATAATTCTTTAATAGCGAATGGTTGATGACCGACTTCTGTAGTCTATGTCTTGACGAGACAATTGGCTACAGAGGTGGTCCAAATGTTTGTTGAGTTGATGTTCAATTCGAGCCTCGAGATTGGCAAACTCATTATCTCTATCACTTGGCGTTGTCTTGCAATGTTGCAACAATTAAGGGGGTAGTGAATTGAGCAACTTTTCACATTTTACTGTCTGCCTAAGGAGCCACAAACAATTTTAAAGGTGTTGGTAAACGCTTAAGCCAAGGTTGTTTAAGAAGGTATCTTCTTATCAATGTTGAATTGCCGGCTTTTGATTCAACCTTCCGATAAAATTTCGATGGAGTATTGTCTCCCATTTCTTGCGGGTGATGTATACTTGCGATTGTGAACTAGTCATTATAATTAAAGTACATATACTTGTATCTTTCAGTTACATTATATAAATAAATTAATTACTTTGAATCTTGTTCTCAACTGCTTTCGGAATTTATATTAAATAAGCTGTAAATGTTTTATTTCTAAATGTTATAAGTACCTATAATAAGTGAAATATAAATCGGGGTCACGTCGAGGTCACCATTGTTGTTCTATTTTAACGTACCGAGGCTTATCACGTCGGGGTCACCATTTGAGGGGGTAAATACTAAACCTCTCACTTTTTATATTTTTGATATCAAATAAAAGTATCAAACGCTTTATTTAATGTTTATTTATATATAATTTAATGAAATGAATAGCCAGGTTGCAACACGTAACATAAAATTTTGTTTTTAATTACATTAACTGGTTCGACTGAACGCAAAACCAGTAATTTTATTTCTTATTTTTTATTACATTAAATAATTTTATTCAGACGAATTCAGCTTGCGTTGGATTTTTTATATTTCTTTCGTCAATGGTTGCGGTTTTAATTTTTGTTTGATTATAGTACTGCCTCTACAGACTCTTTTCGAAAAAACTTTCAGATTTTGAATCAAAACCATTTGTTTTGAATTTCATGCTACTATCAAGCAATCAAAATTTTATATTATTAAAGGTCTAAAAGGTTAGACGTTTACCAGATATTATGAGCAATCCCGATTAACTATCGAAGTTTTTCTTTGTGGTAACCGAAGCTACAATAATATTACTTAGAAAACATCCCGTAATTGCATAGTTTCGCTAAAAATTTGCATGATTGACCTCAACCTGGTCGACTAGACCCTGAATTAAAATCGGACGGTTTGCGATTTTCAATCCCGGTATTCGACATAAGTTTCTCCATATACTTTATTAATCAGGGAATGGCTCTAGGTTTGGGGTATCATACATTTTGCAAGAGTGTCATACATTTTTGGAAACCATCACATATTCGAACATTGTAAGATCTTGAACAATATTTCGTAAGCTGTATATAGTTTAGATTGAATCACGTGGAAGGACGTGACTTCCAAAATTCCAGCAGTTTCAAGACTGTGCTCACTTATTCATTCTGCCTCTTGTTTTTGCTTACAGAGCATTACCTCTTATGCCCCAGGTGTGTTATACACTCTCTATTACAACTAACTAAATTAGTTAGTAGTTAAAAATCTAGACAAATTATACTAGAAAACACTCTGAAACCATTGAACTTTTATAGAAAATTTTATAATTATAATTTACGCCGGATAGCTCAAAAACTATATGAAAACTAAAATATTGTATTCATAACAGGAATACTGAATTTATAACACAAACAAATAATCACTTGGAAATCTCTTATTTTGATGCATCACAGAAAAATAAACTATTAATTTACTAACATGAAAATAATTTAATCAAAAACAAACCAATCAAAAATTATATAAATTAAAATTTAAAAAAAGTCCAAGCGGCACGTATATCCGCTAGAAATAGGTAGATTTCGTGATCAGACAGTTTTGTGTACCAGTAGAATCTGATGTATCAGATTAGTTTAAACAAAACAAACTAATTTCAAACAGATATCAAACAAATTTTAAAAAGAAAATTAGCTACTTACAAGCAAAATTATATCTATCCAATTTTGCAACAAACAAATATCAAATCTACCACAGAACATGTGTGTGACAATTTATGACACAAACCTACTCTATATCATATGTCGTGCAATTACTGCAAAATATCAAAATAGTTTATTTCTAAGAAAAAAAAATTAATTTCTTCTATTCAAATCTTTTATTTTTTTGACTGTTATAAGGTTGATATTGACTGTTATAAGGTTTTTGGAAATTGTAGTTGGGGATTGTTGCAAACTTTTTTGTTGAAGCCAACAAGTCAAAAACCTCTAACTGCAGAGGTTTATATTTATAAGAAACGGATTAAAATTTTTCCACAGATTCTAAATTTATGAAGATTTTAAAAATACTAGTATCCAAACGGCAATTATAACGGATTAAAAAAACCACTTTTTTTTCTTGTATGAAGCCTATAGTTCCTTAACCATGTGTCAGATTTTTCTGATTTACGAACTTGTCCAAGATATTAATAAAACACACATTTTTAAGAAAGGTTTTTTGATCTGGCTCCACTGTAACGTTTAGCAGGGCAAGCTAGGCTTCAGCTAGGAGTGAAACTTGCACTTACTAACGTCATAGAATTGTTTTCCTGACCGTTGCCCGATTCCCGCTCTATCGACTTGGCTCAGTCTAAAACGATCGTGGGTGTGAATCGGCAGTCGGGAAACCCTAGATGTGAGCGGTTCCTAGAAGTAAAAAGGCAGATTGCCGTCCCTACTCACCTTTGATTCTTGTACCATGTTCTCATGACTCACCCCCCCCCCCCCCCCCCTCTCTTTCAGACATGGGCCATGCGAACATGTAATTGCGTGTTCAGAGGGAACACCAACCACCTTAGCCCATGCTGATATCAAAAATAATTACTCAAGTCATGTTATATGTATAAAAAAAAATAACTAAACCTTAAAATAAACTAAATGACTAGACTCACCTTAGTCGATGTATCCAGTACTTCCGCTTGCCCCTCCAATTTACCTCATTTCAATTTTCGGATGTCAATAAGTAACACAAAAAAACTTATCGTTCCCAAATTTCGTTTATTTATCTTTTTTCTATAAATTTTTTTTTCTTTTTTATAGTTTAATTTATTTTCAATACAATTTTATTTTTACACACATAATTTTTCATCAAGGTATGAAAATACCAAAAATTCACTAAAATTTGAAATTTCACTACTCAAACATTAACAGTTCTCAGACTGTTTTCAATAATTTTTCTTTCATTATTTTTTTTTTCTACGTTTAATTTATTTTCACTACAATTAAATTTTTAACAAATAAATGCAAAAGGAACCCAAACAAAACTCAAACAAAATTACTAAACACAACAAAAAAAAAAAAAAAAAACAAACAAGTAAAATAAAACTTAAACCGTTACTCTCGACCGACTTCGTCCGCGTCTCGAAACTTAGTCCCGACCAAAACTAAAAACAAATTGTGACCATCTTGGTCGACAATTCGAATCTGGTCAAAATGCTCTTAGTAGACAAAATTAAAAATAACGAGAGAAAAAAAATTAATTCCAGAATCTAATCCATTTGTGGGAACTTTCCCACAAATAAACGAAAACTTGTTTAATTACAACAAAAAAACGAAAGACTGAATTTCAGTCTTAAGTAGAAAAGAAAGAAAAATGAGAATTAAATAAAGTGAAATTGGATTACCAATTTGGTTAATCCAGAATTTTTCAGTAATTGTTTTCTGTAAAACATGTGAAAATTTTACTAGAATTATTAATATTTTTGCATAATGTGCAAAGAGAAATATGGAAAAATTTTTGAAAAATGGGTATAATGACTATAATGTCATGATGGATCAAAATTATAATATTAAAATTGTCTGGAATTTATTAGACTTGCGACGAAGGGAAGATGATAAATCTTTGACACGAAAATAGTGTTTCTGAAATTCCCTTCGTCACACCACAAATGCACCCGTGAGAGCACCGGTTGATTTAAACGCATTTTGTGTTTTACAAGCTTTTTTGTTGGAGCCGCTCACTCAGAAACCTCCAACTGTAGAGGTCTTTTTTTTTGAAAAAAGCTGATTAAAAAGGTTTCAAAGATTCTAAATTTATGAAATTTTTAAAAATATTAGAATCCAAACGGCCGTTATAATGGATCTAAAAAACAGAGTTTTTTTCTAGTATAAAGCTTCTAGTTTCTTAACCATGTGTTGGATGGAGCTGATTTACGAACTTGTCCAAGATATTAATAAAACGCCCATTTTTAAAAAAGGTTTTTTGATCTGGCTTTATAAATGCGACCGTGAGAGTGCCGGTTGTTTCAAAAACAAATTTTTTTTGCAAACTTTTTTGTTGGAGCCGCTCACTCAGGAACCTCTAACTGCAGAGGTCTATTTTTAAAACAAATTGATAAAAAAGATTCCAAAGATTCTAAATTTGTTAAATTTAGAAATATTGGTATCCAAACGGCCATTATAACGGTTTTAAAAATCAATTTTTTTCAGAAAAAAGCCTCTAGTTTCTTAACCACGTGTCGGATTTTGCTGATTCACGAGCTTGTCCAAGATATTAATAGAACACACAAGTACAGAAAATTTTTTTGATCTACCTCAACAAATGCGACCGTGAGAGTGCCAGCGGTCGTTTTCGTTATATCTCATATCGTTTATATATATATATATATATATATATATATATATATATATATATATATATATATATATATATATATATATATATATATATATTTATATATATATATATATATATATATATATATATATATATATATAAACATATGTATATATATATATATATATATGTATATATATATATATATATATATATATATATATATATATATATATATATATATATATATATATCGACACAATTGAATTTATATATATATATATATATATATATATATATATATATATATATATATATATATATATATATATATATATAAATTCAATTGTGTCGACTGTCGGCACTTGGCGAAACATTTTAATATAAATTAAAAACTAATAACACTTGTTTTTATATTTCGCAAATATGTTTTTATTTTTATTTTCTAAAAATTTTTGCTCAAAATGCATTTCGGCTTACGCCATTATCAAGAGCGATTCAAAAAGTTTATGAAGAAAAAATTTTGATTTGAATCAAAAATAAAATGAAAAATGAATAACTAGATTAAATAATTTATATAAACAAATTGTTAAAACATTTAATTAAAAAGTAGGTAATTTTTCTTATTTAACTGGTTTATAATGGAAATACCATAAATTTGTTGATTTAATAGTTTCTAAAAATGATGACCGAAAAATAGATCCGGATTTGTCAAAGGAGAACAAATAACGTCGGTTTGAGAATTTAGTAAATTTTTGTTAAAGTGCATTGCTTTACGTATTTCAAAAGCTTCCAAAAGATCAAGTTTAAGACCTTTCGTTTCATATTGTAAAATTTAAATATTGTTGTTATTTATAAAATTACTAGTATGATTTTCCTCAATTAAATGATTAGAAAAGGTGGAAGATGTTTGTCCTAATCTTAAACTACGAAAATGTTCAGCACATCGAACATGAAACGGACGACCTGTCTGTCCAATATAGATTGCATCACAGTCAGAACAAGATAGTTGATAGACTCCAGATTTTGAAAACTTACTTAATTTTTGTTTATTATTTACAAGAAGATTTTGAAGGTTATGATTATTATAATAAGCACAACTTAAATTTGTATGTTTTGAAATTTTGTTTCCTAATTTTTGGCTTAAATTACCTGTGTAAAGTATTTTACGCCATAATTTTGTTTCAAGGACGGGGTTTGGATAAATTAAATTATAAGAAATCTTTTTTAATTTCTTACGTAAAATTTTGTGAACTAATGTAGAATTATATCCATTATTAAGAGTTATGTTCGAAATAACATTTAATTCCTTTTGAGAATTAGCTGCGGAAAGAGGGACTTTTATAAGTCTATCAACCAATGCATGAATGGCTGAATGTTTTATATTTGACGAATGATTTGAAGTAGAGTGTATAATAGAATCTGTACATGTTGGCTTATGATAAATATTAAAAGAGAATTTAGAAAATGAATGACTTATACTTATATCAAGAAAATTGATGCAATTTTCGACTTCTTTTTCGATTGTAAATTTAATAGAAATATGTTTATTATTAATTATTTCAAGAAACGACTCTAATTCTAAATCAGTTCCAGTCCAAAGACAAAGAATATTATCAACATAACGATACCAAAATAAAACATGACTAGAAAGTGGAATTGATACATCTAAAATTTCGATCTCAAAAAAGTTCATAAAAATTTCTGCCAAAAGTGGGGACAAAGGAGATCCCATTGGTAGACCGTCTGTGAATTTATAATATCTATTATCAAAACAAAAGTAATTTTGCTCTACACAAGTTTTGTACATCATGGAGAGCTCATTTCGAATGTCATCAGATTGAACGGAATCATTAATAATTTTGAATACAACAGTATTTAGAACGTTAATAGGAATAGATGTAAATAAGCTGGTTACATCAAAGGTAATTAATTTTGAAGATGAAGGAACAACAATATTTTTTATTTTGTCAATAAGGTCAATTGAATTTTTAACAGAATAATGTGAGAAAAAGTTTGTATGTTCAATAAAAAGTTTGTTAAATTTTTGACAAAGTTTATAAGCTGGTGCATTGCAATATGAAACTATAGGTCTGATAGGCATAGTTAATTTATGTAGTTTAGGTAATCCGTAAAGGACAGGAGCAGAAGGGTTCATTAATTTGAAACGAAAAGCAGTTTGTGGTGGGATTAGTTGTATACATGACGAGAGACATTTAGACACATTAATCTTAAATTTACTCGTGGGGTCAGAGCGTAGTAATACAGCTCCATCACTAATAAAATCAAAAATTTTTTCAGAATAAAGATTTTCTGCTAAAATTACTATGGTATTTCCTTTATCTGCCTTACATAATCTTTATTCTGAAAAAATTTTTGATTTTATTAGTGATAGTGGAGCTGTATTACTACGCTAAATATACTACTAAATTTTTATGAACTTTTTTGAGATCGAAATTTTAGATGTATCAATTCCACTTTCTAGTCATGTTTTATTTTGGTATCGTTATGTTGATGATATTCTTTGTCTTTGGACTGGAACTGATTTAGAATTAGAGTCGTTTCTTGAAATAATTAATAATAAACATATTTCTATTAAATTTACAATCGAAAAAGAAGTCGAAAATTGCATCAATTTTCTTGATATAAGTTTAAGTCATTCATTTTCTAAATTCTCTTTTAATATTTATCGTAAGCCAACATGTACAGATTCTATTATACACTCTACTTCTAATCATTCGTCAAATATAAAACATTCAGCCATTCATGCATTGGTTGATAGACTTATAAAAGTCCATCTTTTCGCAGCTAATTTTCCAAAGGAATTAAATGTTATTTCGAACATAACTCTTAATAATGGATATAATCCTACATTAGTTCACAAAATTTTACGTAAGAAATTAAAAAAGATTTCTTATAATTTAATTTATCCAAACCCCGTCCTTGAAACAAAATTATGGCGTAAAATACTTTACACAGGTAATTTAAGCCAAAAATTAGGAAACAAAATTTCAAAACATACAAATTTAAGTTGTGCTTATTATAATAATCATAACCTTCAAAATCTTCTTGTAAATAATAAACAAAAATTAAGTAAGTTTCCAAAATCTGGAGTCTATCAACTATCTTGTTCTGACTGTGATGCAATCTATATTGGACAGACAGGTCGTCCGTTTCATGTTCGATGTGCTGAACATTTTCGTAGTTTAAGATTAGGACAAACATCTTCCACCTTTTCTAATCATTTAATTGAGGAAAATCATACTAGTAATTTTATAAATAACAACAATATTCAAATTTTACAATATGAAACGAAAGGTCTTAAACTTGATCTTTTGGAAGCTTTTGAAATACGTAAAGCAATGCACTTTAACAAAAATTTACTAAATTCTCAAACCGACGTTATTTGTTCTCCTTTGACAAATCCGGATCTATTTTTCGGTCATCATTTTTAGAAACTATTAAATCAACAAATTTATGGTATTTCCATTATAAACCAGTTAAGTAAGAAAAATTACCTACTTTTTAATTAAATGTTTTAACAATTTGTTTATATAAATTATTTAATCTAGTTATTCATTTTTCATTTTATTTTTGATTCAAATCAAAATTTTTTCTTCATAAACTTTTTGAATCGCTATTGATAATGGCGTAAGCCGAAATGCATTTTGAGCAAAAATTTTTAGACAATAAAAATAAAAACATATTTGCGAAATATAAAAACAAGTGTTATTAGTTTTTAATTTATATATATATACATATATATATATATATATATATATATATATATATATATATATATATATATATATATATATATATATATATATATATATATATATATATATATATATATATATATATATATATATATATATATATATATATATATATATATATATATATATATATATATATATATATATATATATATATATATATATAAATTTTTGTTTTTTTGTTTTTTCGTCTGCGCTTTTCATATATAGTCGTTTTTCACAAAAACTTTTCCGCCCATTGCAATAGGTAGATTTTTATATGAAATCTACCGAAAAGATCTTACATTATTATTTTTATTTCGAATGTTGTGTTCTTCAATGTTGCCTACTTCCAAAACCAATATTTGAAACCAAAAATGCTGATTGTAGACGCCAATAATTATTTGTATTTCGTATATCATAAACCCTTTTTATATCTTCTTGATTACAAATTTATGGGAAAAATGTTGGATAAAAAAGAAAATGATGATCGCTGAATCCATATATTTCCATGATATATTTATCAGTATTAATTTGATTATGTACTTTGTTTTGATTATAGTTATTATCCAATTTTGCATCCGACACAATATTAGTGATAGCTGCTCTACATACCAACACTACATGTGCAAGTAAAAACACAAGATGTTCAGACAACATTACTTTTTTTCTAAAAAACTTAAGCTTTCGATTTTTATTATTTTATTCATTTTAATTTTATTCACTAATTTTTCTCTTGACTAATTTTTCATCAACTCATTACATTAAAACAAAACAAATAAAAAACTTTGAGATCACAGTTTAAACATCATTTTATTTTCTATAAAACAATTAACATTTTTTTCTATTTACACTCAATATTTTTGTTTTAATTATAATGAAATTTAAATTTATACTACGAGATTTAGAAAGTATATTCGTTCGATTTTAAAGTTATACTAATCGATTTGATTTAAACAAATTGTACTTTTATATCATACCATCGATCTTCTGTTTTCCCCATCCAGCAAAAATAAACATGTTTATTAATTTGAAATTGATGACGTAACTAAACCGTCAACAGTAGTACAAAAAAATATAGCTACGTTTACTACGATTTAAGAAAATTAATAAAATTATAATTGAGTTCGAAAATTATTTTTTTCAGAGCAAAAATTTAAATAGTCCGTCGTTACAACTTAAATTCACAAAAATAATTCAAATTTACAAAAATAAAATTAAATTAAACAATTAAAATTCAATGTTTTTCTCAGTAAGATTGATTTTTGAACGACAATGATTTTTAACGCTATCTGTCAATTCAATTAAGAAATACGGGTGAGTATTTCTATTGCATGATCGTACTGCCATCTCTTACTGTTTTTGATACTAAAAATTTTTCATAGTTAAAACAATATAGTTGTTTTTACTTTTGACGAAAAGGACGATATTCAATTGGTTTAAAATAAAAAACAGAGAGTGTGCTTAAGACCGCACGGCAGAAGTGAAAACTTCATTGGCAATCGCAATCAATTGATATCGTATTAGTGGTATTTGGATCGTATTAGTAGAATAAATGAGAAACAAGTCAGAACGAAAACCGCTAACTACACACACTAACCTCACAATGTAAACCAAATAATTGTCAAAATAGCACTCATATGCCAATAGCAGGGACTAAAGTACGCGTGGTTGTCACACCCATAGATCAAGAAGTTTAAATTTTACGAATCTTTCTGCTGAAAGTTAAACAAATTCATTGGTATTAATGCGCATTGTTGCCGTTTGCAAATCATTATCGGCTAAGTGCCACCATTTTTAATTATTTTATTTATCATGATTGCCATTCATGTTTAATCATACATAAGCTATGCTTCTTTGTATAGAATTTATGCGATTTCGGTCTCGTAATTTTGTGAGCTTTAAATCGATATAATCGATTTTATCAAGTATCAAGCTACAAGTATTAAGTCTTCACTTAATTTTAGAAACATGTATTACATAAAATTCCAAACCGACAACATATTTAGTGAAGATGATAAAATTCCAATACATATAATTTTGATATACAAATGTAATTGTTTCAGCCTTCAGGTTATACTATCTTTCTTACATTATTTTTAATTTCTTAAAAAAATTATGTTAAAAAAAACATTGATCAAAGCAAACTACCGTTTAAAACGATAGTTAAATAAAAAGCAAAAATTAAGCGTACACAACAGCTTCATAAATTTTCATGATGATTAATGTATTAATGCATAAAGGACAAACAGACATACTTTCAATTTTATATATATTCAATATTTATTTAGCATGATGACTCGAATGCAAATTGCAAAAAACAGTAGCAATATAACTTTAAAAAACTGCGTTATAGATCAATTTTTTAAAATTCGTATAAAGAAATTTTTAATATTTTTATGAATTCATAAATAAAAAAATGGTATTTAGTAAAAATTAAAAAAAAACAATAAAAAATATGTACCATACCAGGAGTTGAAACTCAGTACCTACAGCACATCTGTCGAGCACGATATCCGAAACGCAATTTTAAACGTTAAGAAATGATAGATAGATTTTAATTTAAACCTTAATAAAGCCTTTCATTTCAGAGCGTCACGGATCAGACTAACTTACTACCTAAGGAAAAATCTGTGTGTGTCGCGCCTAAAGAAGTTTTCACTTCAAAAAGGATTACTTTAACATGACAAATTAGGTTCCAAACCGAACTAAATCTGAACAATCACGCCGCTTGAATTTATTAGGTCATATTACCATAAAAATCAACATGTGCATAGTAAAGATAACACAGTTGTGGAAATGTTATCTCGCTGTTTCTTTAATATCTGAATTCTATTGATTGATATTGGTGCTGATAAAGCTGTAGAGGAACTAATTTTTTCTTGCAAAATCAGGATAACATTAGATCTTTACATCCTGTTATCACAAGTAATGGAACGGTGCGCACCAAATTATGGACATCTAATTTGCTAGAAATGGGAATTTTTAGATAAAGTATATGTTATTGTTCTGGGAGTATTAAATATCTGCACCGCCGTCAACTAGAAAAGTTAATTATGAATTTTGTTGAGCGTAAAAAAAAGTTTAAAACCATTTTCTAGATATTTGATGTACTCACGTCTGGATATATTTGCTTTCTAATCATTTTCTTTCCATTTTGCCAGGATTTAGAACATTTTATCATAATTTTGTCCTGCATACTTTCGGGGATCGATTTGGTCTCTAGTTCACCAAAGATTGCAGTTTATTTGAACGGTTGCATTTGAACTGTTGCATTCTGCATTTCTATTTTATGAGCGGCTTCATTATCTTTGATATCCGATTAAACAAGTTTTTTGTAACTTATTACCTTGATGCCATTGTAAACTGTTTCCATATTTTGATTACCACACAATCTTTAATTATTTTGAGTGTAATAATATTAAGGTCTCGTGACTAAACGCTTTTTTGGATGTCTGACAAGATGGCAGTTCTCTTTTTTCGGTAATTTATTCTCAAGTTAGAGTCTGCGTTTCGCTCAATTGCACAAATTGATGGGCTTCGTTCTCATTAGCCAAAAATATTTAGTCTTTTTGGTTAAATACGGCGTGCGCTCCAGTTTAACTACTTAATTTTTTCGTTTTTATTTAGTTTAAGTCAGAAATTCTCTCTAAAAAGTCTTTTTCGATTTTAAGACTCAAATGGCTCAAATTGCCTTCATTATGCTACAATACAATACAATATCGTCTGTCTTTCTACCTTTAAAACTCCCTATTCCCGAGTTAAGCTACATTCTTCTTTGCCAAACTATTTGCATGATGAATGGTCTTATGGTATAAATCTCCATTTTACCATCACAGCCCTTACAGCTTTGTTCTTAACTTAGTGTTTGTGGTTTAGAGAAGTCCAAGATTTTTTTATTTTCCGTAGAGATAGAATAACTAAACCCTTCACGATGATATGTTTTATTTTGGAAGTTATTTTTTTGGTGAATGAGAACAACGAATTAGTTAAAAACGGGTAACCTAAATTTACTAACCCCACCAGTAGACACCACATAAGGGGTAACAAAACTCCAACCTGTGAACCACCACTAATAGTTCCAAGGCGGGGTTTGCAATCATCAGCCTTAGTTTTCGCTACCCTAGTTCTCACGCATCTAACCAGTTGTGGTTCTGCCTTTGTTTTTCTCATTAACAACTTTTCTGACGACAAAGATCTTCGGTAGCCACCCTCTAGTCCTGACTGCTTGGTGTTATTTCCCTGTTTATGCTTGAGAATCCTACGCATACACTTTTCCCGCATGGAGGGATCAGTTTTTATTGTTTTGACATTTATTTTTTTATTTTTGATCTACGGGTGTGACAACCCCGCGTACTCCAGTCCCTACTATTGACATACGAGTTGACGTGAGATATCACACACCACTGGCAATAGCAGTGAGATATCACTAGCCAAGGTGACATCTTAGGGGTGGTGGCGGATGAACTGTATTCAGTCAACGGTGGCACCCTCAATCTTAGCTGTTAAATAGTCCTTGATGATGAGACGCTATTGCTTCCTTGAAGAAATGAGCCTTCATGTAATTATGTGTGGGCTTTAATCTTTAAGAAAAAGAGTGCGTCACAGGATCAAGGAATATGCAACCGGCTGGATTATTGGCAACTATATTTTTGTTTTGTTCTAGCAAATTTTTGTAACAATTTGCTATTTAGTTTTTAATTTACTTTTATTTTCTCTATTCTATCATAAAATATTGGCCTATGTCATATTTTGTCAGTGATAGGATTTTTTGTTTAGTTATCCATTCTTTAACAAAAAAATATAAAAATACAAAAAAAGAAAGATTTACGTCCATCAACACCTTTGAACGTATGTTGTTGTGGGACCTTGGTCTTAAAAGGTTTTTATGTGTTATTGTGACACATATTGTAATTCCTACTACACAACACATTTTATTAAAAAAAAAAAAAAAAAAAAAAATGAAAACCGGAAGGAGCGTTTTTAGAAAATGATCTACTCTTCCTCTGTAAACGTTCATATTTTCATTCCGCAGCACTTTATGCACATGAGCCGTCGCATTGACCGAAAACATATTTTTTGAAAGCCCCTTTTTTGACATTAATGATTTCTTTGTTATAGGTCATACGAGGTAAGACATTCTTATACTCGGCCCAGCGTTTGAAGAGTGTTTTTTCGATTTAATTGAATTTTTATCGGTAAATGATTTAAACTAATTTTACGGTAAAACGGAACATAACATAAATGACTTTTTCTTTGATTGCGTATTATTATTTGTACTCAATTATTAATTAATTTTATTCAACCACTAAAAATTTTACCGAAATATTTTTTTTTGTGCATTCATTTTGCAAAATAAAATGTTTCTATAACAAATATTATCATGTATAAAAATTACTAAAGCCGAACACCTCACAGTTGGATAATTTATTTTATTTATTTCAGCTTTCAGTTTAAACACTGTTATGATAAACATATAATATAAATGTTTATCTAGGACAAATATTGTTTATAAACTCAATAAAACTTGTTGGAAACTGAACAGTCGATTGATATACGATTAAATATTTAGAGTTTAGTATTTTGGTTTTGATGGTGTTTTCTTGAAAAACGTTCATATATTCCATTATGGGGTCCAGTAAAGACAGATGACATGGAATTTGGTCATATATAATTCATCTTTCCTTGCAAGATGTTTCATCATTTCCACGAAAATATTCACCAAAAATTTTATCGTTTCTTTCAAACAAAATTAAAGCAATTTTTTTTATTTCTATGAAAATCGACCCGTTTCTTCAATCCAAAATCTTAGAAATCATTCATGTAAAAAAAAAGATAAACCGTTTATAAGAAAACTTTTCAACAAGCTCTTTCTCAAAAACTTAAATCTTCTCAATTTCTTGAATCTACAATTTTCACTTAAATTTAAGTTTTAAATCCTCTTATCTTATTTCAATTTGTTTGGGTTTCTATATGGATTTTTTTTTCTTACGAAAATAATTGTTTTGGGTAGGAAACAGCGAAAAGCCTGAGAAAAGAAAATATAATTTGGAAATTATTGGTGTTTTAATAAAGATATTATTTTCGTTATTGAGATAATGAATGGAGATAACTATTTTTGGTAGAATCGGTAATATCCAAATATAACACACATGTTTTGAATAACAATATACATATGAGTAATTAAAATTAAAAACTAATTAACAACTTGTGCTGCAGTTAAATTTTCGCTAATTAATTTTTTCCCAAAACATCGAAATAATCAATAAAAATGATTGCCCGAAAACATAAAACCGTAATATTTCAAATATTGAAAACTGCGGGTGAGTGTTTATTGGTTAATGTTAAATGTGGAAAAAAATTATTAATTCATTGAATTTTCATGTTTATTCATTTTTTTGTATGGATGGATGTGTGTACAAATTATTTTATTATTGATAAATTTTTGTAGATACATGATTTACCTTTTCATATGACGTCAAAGTTGTTTATGTGAAAATATATTCATGTTTTTATTATTAAACGTGAAAGTAAGAAAACAACAAAATATTTTATGAAAACTATAAACATTTCAAAAATAAGTTCTTCTTATAAATTATAAAATAAAAATTCTGATAATTAATATCCTTCGTTAAACAAAAAAATATTGAGAGTTCTATTCTGCTTGTGATGAAAACGTTATCTACGCAGGTGAAAAAGTCGAGATTTGAACTTGACCATTTTTGATTTTCCTGAAACTTGGCATATAAGTAGTACGGACAAAATAAAAAATGCGACTTATCTTAAAAGTTTTTAAAAGTGCATAGTTTGACCATAGGAGGCACCCCAACATGCATGAAAATTCTGCCAATCCGATGTAACTTTGAAATTAAATTGCTCAAGAACGGCTATACCGATTTTATCAATCTTTTTTTTGTTTGATAGATAATTAGTTTATTTAATTTTTTTTTTGAAAATAATTCTATCCTTACTCTAAAATATATCAAATTTACAAAGAGACACTAATTCGTGTTCTTGAGATATTTAATTTTAAAGATTTTTAGTCCGTCTAAAATTCTAATTTTTTATTATTTTTTGGAACAATTTATATCATAAAAAAAACTTTGACCACTGAAACCACTAATCGGACTAAAAATCTTTGAAATTAAATATCTCAAGAACACGAATTAATGCCTCTTTGTAAATTTGATATATTTTAAAGTAAGGTTAGAACTATATTTAAAAAAAAAAGGTAAAATTTAATTGATTTTAAAATATTTTGTTAATGGAAGTTGTTTGAAAAAATGAAGAAAAATTCGAATTTTAGTCGTACTGAAAATCTTTAAAATTAAATATCTCAAGAACAAAAATTAACGCCTCTGAGTTAATTTGATATATTTTAGAGTAAGCATAGAACTATTTTCAGAAAAAAAATTAATTAAATTCCAATTGATCTTCGACCCGCCAAAAAAAGTTTGATGAAATCGGTATAGCCGTTCTTGAGCAATTCAATTTCAAAGTTACATCGGATTGGCAGAATTTTCATTTTTCATGCATGTTGGGGTGCCCCCTATGCTCAAACTATGCACTTTAAAAAAATTTTAAAACAAGTTGTACTTTATATTTTGTCCATACTACTTATATGCCAAGTTTCAGGAAAATCAAAAATGGTCAAGTTTTCACAACTCTGTCTAGACCACGTTTTTCATATTGTGTGTGAGAGGGAATGAGAAATTAAATATATCTAACCTTTTTAGTTTTCTCAAAATAAACTGCTAGTTTTCATACCCGAACATCATACATACAAAATTGATGTGAACTATACGTTATCGCATTGGAAATCTCAAAAGCATTTGATTGAATCTGGCAACTTTCTCAAAAAAAAAAACGGTTGCGCACGGCTTTCTTACCGCAGTCGTAAATCTGATTCAACATTTTCTGACTGAGCGACACATTTTGATCTCTAAAAATATATTTTTTGGGTCTGAATTAACTAATTTTTTCTCCACTCTATTTTTATTTTATTTTAGTTAAGTTAATGAACTACTTATTTTTAGTATAGAAGTCGTTTGGCACTTGTCTTTGTAGCGACGTAAATTTGGTCAATCTGGTCTAATTCGGTGATAAAATGTATGAAAATTAAATTGTTGCCACATTTATAATACAGTGATCGAGTCTAAACGCTGTTCAAATCACTGCACCCGACCAACGAATATTTTAAGAAAAATGTTTTTTCTATATATTTTGGTCAAAAGCTACAAAAATTGAAACACGTTAAAAGCCTTAATCGTTCATCAACATATATAATTATTGTCGTTTATTTGAATGAATGTGATGCTGTTTTACTATTAAACATATACTAAAGGGTATCCAGCGAGCTCCGCACCCGCTTTTCCTCGGCACGCCAACACTTTCTTCCTTTTTTCATCCGGCTTTGATTCAAAATCCATCATAATCCACGAACACCCATCTAATCTATTCTGTGCACCTTTGGCTTAACGAATTTTACAAAAATACAAAATGAGGTGTACTATAAATTTGTATACGATATTTATTTCGAATTGTTTCGTTAGGCAAGATCAATCACAAATAGATGGAAATGATAATAAAAACAAAATATAGAAATAGCAGCTTTTGTTTTTCATTATTTTATTTACAGAAAATGAGCTATGCAATGATGGAAAATAAATATTTTATGACTACCTGTCAAACAAAGTATTAATTACCTAATTAATATGGAAATTATATAAATTTTAACGAAACAAATAAAAGACAATAGAAATAATTTTAAAAAACTACATTATTGACCAGTATAAAATTTAAATGCCGTAAATGGAATTTTTAGGAACAAAAAAGAATAATTTTAATGTTATATAAAAAAAATAATAAACGAAAACAATAAAAATAAATATAGGGTCCGCGTTGAACCCTCACCTGTCTCAAACGATAATGACAACGAAATTTTGTACTTATTATTTTGAACTTCATTTTATAAATTTATTTAAATTATTACATTTATAAAAATGTCCATTACAACAATTTATTTTTTCCACCAAAAGTATTAAAAGTTTTCAACGTAAATTCAAAAATATATATATTTTTCTATGCTTTTATGTTTCTTCTATTTTGTGATTTCTTCCGCAATATGTTTTTGATTAATTTCACTTCGTTTAAGTAAAATTAAATCTAATTTGTTTCAGCCAATTAATAGTAATAAAGATTCAATTGTGTAATCTTCACTATTAAAACTTCACTATTTAATGTATAAATTATTCCTAAAAAAAATCGAATGTTCTATGAAACTCTCGAAATTCAAACTTTTTTTCATTATACATATTACATATCTTGTGACTAATTGAAAATAAAAAATTAAATTAAAACAAAAATTTTAAATTACCATTCAATATTTTATTGAACCAAATTTAATTCCATTCAAAAACAAACAAAAATATTGAGAAAAAAAGATTCATTAATAAAAATGGTACAACAATCACCAACAGAAAATAGAACAAAATAAAAAAAGAAAAGAACAACAAAAAGTATTAAAAAACAGAATAACCACGAAATATTTCTTCTTAAAAACGGATTCTAAATTGAATGGAATGGGTTCTAAATTTCACTTTGTATTGACGTCACACTGTGCTAAAAGACAATAGTAAAAACCTTAAAAAACTACACTATCGATAAATTTAAATACCGTAAATTGTCCGCAGCCTTAAACTGATTAAATCGATCTTTTGTGATAAATATGTCAACTCATATTGACAGAAAAATACATACTCAAATAGTAGTTTTTGTTTTTCCTTATTTTATTTCACGGGTATGAAATTATGGAAAATAATGATGGGAAAACCAATTTTTTATGATTTTTAGCACTGCCTGTCAAAAAAATAATTGCTTTTCTTGTTAATATCGAAATGATAATAATTTGAACAAAATGGGAAAAGACAGTAGCAATAACTTATAAACTGCATTATCGATCATCTTAAAATTCATAAAAAGAAATTTTTATGATTTTTATGAAATCATGAATAACTATTTATTAAAAATTAAAAAAAAACAATAAAAAAATGTACCACTCCAGGAATTGAACTCTCGACCTATAAAACCTCAGCCTACCATATCCATATTGCAATTTGAAAAGTTACGACCGGATAGAGGTATAGACTCGGCTATTATATTATAGATTAGATGGTGGTGTAATCGTAGTGAAGTGGTGAAATTATTTGTGATGATTATTTTACCTCTAAGTAAGATAAATTTGTTTACTTTTTACTGCGCTTCAATGCAAATAAATTCAAGTGATGGCTCTATTGTACCATGAAATACGATACGCATGTTCACACGCATGCTCACACTGCAGACGGTAAATTTTCGAAACGAACAATAAGAACAACCATTGGAGAGAATTGAGAATCGTTTTACACATTTGGTATCAAGATTTGATTTAAATAAGACTGATGAAAATGCAAAACAATATTATTGTACTTAGAAATTCCCTAAATGTTGTGTTTGATAAATCACGTAGCATTCATTTAGAAATTTTGACAGATATAAGCAGATACATCATTTAGATACAACATTTATCAGAGTTTCTCAGAGCATACATAAACATTTATCGGGGAGTTCCAGATTTGGCGAAATTAAGTAAATAACATTAATTTAAAATGTTTCATAAATTAGTTGCAATTTTCAATCACAGCTCACCTATGAAGTCTATCTTAGTTCTCATTTTTGATAATATTTTCATTTCTCATAAAAAAAAATTACAAATTAACAAAAACTTATCACTCCATGCGATGAGGTTCAAAACTAAGTGAACAAAAGCACAATGCAAAAATATTCGAATTTATAGGATGTTATGCTGTATAAAATTTTTCAGGGATCCTGGAAAATTAATGCGCTAATATCCTTGCAAATGATGCCTTTTAGAGTCAGTTAATATTTGATGCTCTTACTTAAACTAGTCTCACATTGTTACCGTTCCAAAGAAATGCAAACAAGCTTTTTGACATTACCATCAATGTGAGCTAAGTTTATACCACTAGTTTACAAGAAAAATCTCCCTAAATAAAACCCAACTTTTGCTGTAGATTTTGACTTGCTGAACACGAATATCATATTAATTTTTTTTGGTTAGCTCTTGTTTTTGAGATATTTGCGGAAAAACCAATTTCCACTTTTTGGATTGCATATTTTACAAAACAAACAAATTTAATATACTAATGAAACAAGTGCAAAGTAAAGATCGCAACAAACATTTTGAGTTTTTTTTTGAAAAAATCCATCAACGATTCAGGAATATATACTCGAAAAAAGTTGAAATAATTCAAAAATTTATGTTATTTTTTAAATTTTACGTAATGGTAAAGCTTATGAACGTGTAAACGAAGAGTTGATTTGTTACTCATTCGATAAACCACAAAAATAAACTTCCACTCTATATGATTTTTTTTAAAATTAACATAGTAATATTAAATTACACAAATTGCACGATACCACAATACCTTTCGATTTAAACTTACATAACATTCAAGATTAAACAGTTGATCTATTATTTATAGCTAGATTCTTCATTTTTTGCTATTCTTTGATTATTCTTTTCATTGCACACAAATTTAAAATTCATCTTATCGCAATATAAAATGCAAGTCCATTTCCATACCCCATCTCAATAACCAATTCATCTACAACTACTGACAATAATTCTATAATAACCTTCCATAAATTTGTACAACCGTATTATATCTACGTGTAATACTATGACTAAGATTTACAAAAAAAATATTATTATCATTTATGTAAACAGAAACATGCATTATTAATTGATATTGTGTGACGCAATAAAGCAATTAACTAAAAAAATGTTTTATGTTTGTTAAAATTTAAAGACCGGAACCGAAATAAAATAGCAAATCAATCAGCGACTTTCTTTAATTATGAATATTCTTATTTTAGAGTAAAAATCCAAATAGGCTGTCGTTACAGTTTTTTCTAAGTTTTCTTACGAAATAAATTAAAAATGAACGAGTTGCCTAAATCGTACCAGTAAAAATTTCTCAGTTGTACTAGTGCGATTTAGGCAGCTATGTTGATACAAGGACTTAATTTGTTATACATGCTTTTAATGGTTACAAAAATGGAATGATTTCCTTAATAGCGGATACGTTTTGACTGTATAGTGTATACTTACAATTACTTGTATTTAAGAATATATATTTTAAAACGATGTAGCCTACACTCTAATAGGGAAAATGGAATGCACAAAAAGTGCGTAAAGCGCTTATGGAATTTGCAATTAATTAATAGAACAGCATCCTACAACAATTAATAGAACAGCATCCCAACAATTGGATGTGATCTGAAAAATTATATAATGGAAAGACAAAAAAGCTTTAAACGTTTAACCATTTTCTCTAAATCGATATAATACCAACTGGAACCTTTAACTCCTGAACTTTTGTTTTTGGAATCGGTATAAACGACGTTTGATGATTGGCTTTTGAACTAGTCGAAGCAAATAAAATAAAACACAACTGTCACAAAATGCTTGCACTCAAAAGAAAGGGGGATTTCGTAGTCTTTTGTTCAGTGTTCACAAAACCAAATAAATTTTATTTTATCAGAAATTATTTTAATATTATTATCTTCTTAAAAATTAAACACAAAATGTGTTGAATAGAAAACGTGAATTTCTATTTCAAAATATTTTTCAAAAATTTTGTGGTTTCAATAAAAATAAGTTCTGCTTTGATTTTCTATCAAAAACTGGAATAAACAAAACGTTTGTGTTATTATACGAGGATTTTTAATCTCACTGAAACTTTCCTTTTGGGCTAAACATTTATTATTCACTAAACTATTTTTCATCACCTGTGTGGCTACATGTGAAGGACATTTTAATTTCGAGATAGTCTTTGATGAGTGGAAAAACCTACACAAAACACATAAAAAATTGTCTATGAATTTTTTCTATAAAAAGTCCAATTCCCTTAGTTACTTGAAAGAATGGGAATACTTGAGCTATTACAGTCGAAACGATTTGTAAAAATCTTCTTTGGAAGATCACAGTAAAAAGAGAAATCTCACCCACAGTATCTCAGCCATGCAAAGCCAATGAAAGACCTGCAATCCGTCTTTTATTAGTTGTTTTAAAAATGATAAAAACTACTACAATTTCGTTATTGATGCGAATTGATATGAACTTTGCAGAGGAAAAACAGTTTCTGACAAAATGCGATAGAAAACAGTATGACTTTATGCGATAATATAAAAACATTTTTTTATTAAATTAATAAATTTAATAATTGGTTAATTGCTATAAGGTTAACAGCGATAAAAAAAATTTAGCGAATGTGCATGATATGTGGTGTACATCAAGTAGTTTAGATCAAATCCTTGAATGCAAAATTTAAATAAATGTTGTAAGTATTATAGAAATACTTTGTATATTATTTTTAACGTTGTATAAATTCTGAAGCTGTTGATGGAATATTTTAATTAAGAAAGTCAAATATATATGGTCCAATATATGGATTTACTGAATTAGAATTACAGAACCAAGATGTATTGATATAATATATATCCTTCAGAGGACAGTAAATCAAAAAAAAAAAAAATATTTTTGTTCTATTGTTGTGAAACAATGGAAACATTTTTCATTATCGTCGTCATGTTTTTCTAACTTCGTTCACATAAAATGTTTTCTTCGACTTAAAAATATTATATATTAAGTGTGTTCCATTTACTACTTTTTCCTTTACTTTTGTACTAAATTTGGTTTTCAACTTAACCATATTGAAAGGTGGTAAAGCTACATACTAAACTTACGCCTCTATTCAACACCAGAGTTTTATCAGTTAAGAGAAAAATTTGTAAAATGTTTACCCAAATGTTTATAAAAATTTAAGATTTCAGCCCATATGTCAAATTTATTTCTTTTCGTTATTTTCTTTTTCATGAATCATATTGAATTTTTAGAAATCTTTCAATGTTAAATTAATTTTAAATTAAAAAAGATTAAATTTTTAATTTTCTCTAACATATAATTTTTTGTGTTATTTTTGTTCACATTTTTTAGCAATATTAATTTTTTAATTTTTTTAAAATATATATGTATTATCAAAAAAAATGTCGGGAAGTTGTACTAAGACGAAATTTGGGTTGTAGTCTTAGAAAAATAATCTAAGACATCTCACATTATTGCCGTTCCATTTAAAATTTGTTTCGGGTAGCAAGTTTACCTAAAAGGAACGCAGGTACATTAACAAAGTGCCCAATTGGTCATTTGGTCACCAATTGATCAATTGATTAATGCTTTTGTAACTCATACTAATTTTTCAAAAAAAATATTTGATGAGAACTACAGCCAAAAAACATTGTGACAAGTGACAACTATGAAAATCTCATTCCATAAAAATTGTTTGTTCGATCTAGTTTTGAACCAATAAAAACAAATCAAATCTATAACAGATTACCATATCTCATCAGGGCTAGGGTTGAAATCGATTGGCGAAGTAGTTTAGTTTGAACCTGGAGACCCTGGTTCAATTCCCATCCAGGTTAAATGTTTCATTAAAACAATAATAACTCTATCGACATCGCGGTTTGTAAATTAATCGACAGTCCAATAATGCTAATAAGAAGAAAAAAATATTCTAAAAACTGATCATGCATGGAAAATTGAGTGAGTTGAATGAGTTAAATGAATTGAGTAAGTCGAGTGAGTTGAGTGAGTTGAGCTGGTTGATTGAGTTGAGTGAGTTGAGTTAGTTGAGTGAGTTGAGTGAGTTGAGTGAGTTGAGTGAGTTGAGTGAGTTGAGTGAGTTGAGTGAGTTGAATGAGTTGAGTGAGTTGAGTGAGATGAGTGAGTTTACTGAGTTGAGTGGGTTGAGTGAGTTAAGTGAGTTGAGTGAGTTGAGTGAGTTGAGTGAGTTGAGTGAGTTGAGTGAGTTGAGTGAGTTGAGTGAGTTGAGTGAGTTGAGTGAGTTGAGTGAGTTGAGTGAGTTGAGTGAGTTGAGTCAGTTGAGTGAGTTGAGTGAGTTGAGTGAGCTGAGTAAGTTGAGTGAGTTGAGTGAGTTGAGTGAGTTGAGTGAGTTGACTGAGTTGAGTGAGTTGAGTGAGTTGAGTGAGTTGAGTGAGTTGAGTGAGTTGAGTGAGTTGAGTGAGTTGAGTGACTTGAGTGAGTTGAGTGAGTTGAGTGAGTTGAGTGAGTTGAGTGAGTTGAGTGAGTTGAGTGAGTTGAGTGAGTTGAGTGAGTTGAGTGAGTTGAGTGAGTTGAGTGAGTTGAGTAAGTTGAGTGAGTTGAGTGAGTTGAGTGAGTTGAGTGAGTTGAGTGAGTTGAGTGAGTTGAGTGAGTTGAGTGAGTTTAGTGAGTTTAGTGAGTTTAGTGAGTTGAGTGAGTTGAGTGAGTTGAGTGAGTTGAGTGAGTTGAGTGAGTTGAGTGAGTTGAGTGAGTTGAGTGAGTTTGGTGAGTTGAGTGAGTTGAGTGAGTTGAGTGAGTTAAGTGAGTTGAGTGAGTTGAGTGAGTTGAGTGAGTTGAGTGAGTTGAGTGAGTTGAGTGAGTTGAGTGAGTTGAGTGAGTTGAGTGAGTTGAGTGAGTTGAGTGAGTTGAGTGAGTTGAGTGAGTTGAGTGAGTTGAGTGAGTTGAGTGAGTTGAGTGAGTTGAGTGAGTTGAGTGAGTTGAGTGAGTTGAGTGAGTTGAGTGAGTTGAGTGAGTTGAGTGAGTTGAGTGAGTTGAGTGAGTTGACTGAGTTGAGTGAGTTGAGTGAGTTGAGTAAGTTGAGTGAGTTGAGTGAGTTGAGTGACTTGAGTGAGTTGAGTGACTTGAGTGAGTTGAGTGAGTTGAGTGAGTTGAGTGAGTTGAATGAGTTGAGTGAGTTGAGTGAGTTGAGTGAGTTGAGTGAGTTGAGTGAGTTGAGTGAGTTGAGTGAGTTGAGTGAGATGAGTGAGTTGAGTGAGTTGAGTGAGTTGAGTGAGTTGAGTGAGTTGAGTGAGTTGAGTGAGTTGAGTAAGTTAAGTGAGTTGAGTGAGCTGAGTGAGTTGAGTGACTTGAGTGAGTTGAGTGAGTTGAGTGAGTTGAGTGAGTTGAGTGAGTTGAGTGAGTTGAGTGAGTTGAGTGAGTTGAGTGAATTGAGTGAGTTGAGTGAGTTGAGTGAGTTGAGTGAGTTGAGTGAGTTGAGTGAGTTGACATGAGTTGAGTGAGTTGAGTGAGTTGAGTGAGTTGAGTGAGTTGAGTGAGTTGAGTGAGTTGAGTGAGTTGAGTGAGTTGAGTGAGTTGAGTGAGTTGAGTGAGTTGAGTGAGTTGAGTGAGTTGAGTGAGTTGAGTGAGTTGAGTGAGTTGAGTGAGTTGAGTGAGTTGAGTGAGTTGAGTGAGTTGAGTGAGTTGAGTGAGTTGAATGAGTTGAGTGAGTTGAGTGAGTTGAATAAGATAAGTGAGTTGAGCAAATTTAATGAGTTGAGTGAGTTGAGCAAGTTGAGTGAGCTAAGTGAGTTGAGTGAGTTGAGTGAGTCGAGTGAGTTGAGTGAGCTGAGTGAGTTGAGAGGGTTCGGTGAGTTTCGTCATATAAATGAGTTGAATGAGTTGATTAAATTGAGCAAAATGAGTGAGTTGAGTGAGTTTAGTGAGTTGCGTGAGTTGAGTGAGTTGAGTGGGTTGAATGGGTTCGGTGAGTTACGTGACCTAAGTAAGTTGAGTGAATTGAGTGAGTTGAGTGAGTTGAGTGAGATGAGTGAGTTGAGTGAGTTGAGTGAGTTGAGTGAGTTGAGTGAGTTGAGTGAGTTGAGTGGGTTGAGTGGGTTGAGTGAGTTAAGTGAGTTGAGTGAGTTGAGTGAGTTGAGTGAGTTGAGTGAGTTGAGTGAGTTGAGTGAGTTGAGTGAGTTGAGTGAGTTGAGTGAGTTGAGTGAGTTGAGTGAGTTGAGTGAGTTGAGTGAGTTGAGTGAGTTGAGTGAGTTGAGTGAGTTGAGTGAGTTGAGTGAGTTGAGTGAGTTGAGTGAGTTGAGTGAGTTGAGTGAGTTGAGTGAGTTGAGTGAGTTGAGTGAGTTGAGTGACTTGAGTGAGTTGAGTGAGTTGAGTGAGTTGAGTGAGTTGAGTGAGTTGAGTGAGTTGAGTGAGTTGAGTGAGTTGAATGAAGTGAGTGAGTTGAGTGAGTTGAGTGAGTTGAGTGAGTCAAGTGAGTTGAGTGGGTTGAGTGAGTTGAGTGAGTTGAGTGAGTTGAGTGAGTTGAGTGAGTTGAATTAATGGAGTGAATCGACTGAGTTAAGTGAGTTGACTGAGGTGTTATTTGTACAAAAAAAGTTGGTAAGCTAATTTTTGCAAGTACCAGAAAAAAGAATGATAAAGTGCTCAATTATTAATATCGCTAAAAAATTGGAAAAAATAGTAGATTATAAACCAATGGAAAGAAGTGCTTGTTTCTCCCGAAGTGTGTTAGGAGCCCAAGGATGAGGCTTGAAGTTTTCATATCACTGAGTGGGATGACATGCTCTCTTCCGAGGTGTATATACTACTTTTTAACCGACCACAATATAAATATGATACTTAAAACTAAATCTAATCATTTTAAGAACACAAAGATTATAAATTTTAATGTTCATTTTAGTGGGCGGTTTTTATACAAATTTGTTTGAATTTAACGTAAATATTTCTGTTTCCATGAAAACTATCATTGTTGTCATGGTTTGTTACTTTTTACTCCCTAGAGAGTAAAATATGCAATCCGCTCCCGTAAATGATGGAGCGGAATTGTACTTTATATGTAACTCGGAAAAGATAATTTTAGAACTTGCTATCGAATTAAATATACAAATCGGTACGATTTAGGCAACTTAGACTCGGAGTTCGTTAGTGGAGGTGTAATGTGAATGTCAAAAATTAATTGCCTAAATTGTATTGCCTGTATTTATAATTTATTGTCAAAATTTTATTTATATAGCAATTTCTAGGCAGCCTTTCTAAACTCAAAATAATAAAAAATAGATTAATTAGCTCACTGACAACAGATAATTTATGATGTTAATTTAATATGAACTAAAAAACATATATTGGTTTTCAAAATAAATTGATAAATTTGTTAAGTTTAGTGTTTATTGTAATATTTTTTTTAATGAGGCCGTTCCAGAAATTTTTTCTCGCGCCGAATGAACTTGCCAGTCCGATACTGCTATACTGATTTCAACAAACTTTTTTTTGCTTGATAGGTGATTCGTAAATCTTTAGGAAAAAAAAATAAATTAAACGTTTTTGTAATTAATTTTAAATTAAAAATATTAAAAAAATTTTTTTTTAAATGGCGCTAGGGTGGTCTAGGGGGCAAATATGCCGAATTCGGAAAGAGGCGTTTGGATACCAAAAGTGTATTTGTACAGAACATTCTTTGCAAAATGAATGATTAGGAGCCAATTTAAAACTCATAGTTGACCATCTACATAAAATTAAAAGTATACCATGTAGATTAAATTTTAAGTGAAAATGTTGGCAAAGTTAAATGATACAAACATAAAAAAGAAAATTAAAAACATTCTTTCGGTTACATTTAATAGAAAACTTTACAATCATCTCAAGATACTTGTTTTTTTTATCTTTTGTTTTATTTTTATTATTATTTTTCTCTTCGGAAATTTTCCGCTTATTTTCATTTTTATCGCTTGGGAAAAGAATCAAGAGTATTCATATCTAAAATAATTTTTGGGTTTTCTTTTTATTATTTGAAACAATAAAAATATTGAAACATTTTCATTATTTGAATAAAAGATTGAAATTTTATACATGAATTTAAATGTTTATGTAGGATGAGGATGTTCCCATTGTCATAAATAATAAAGAATTGAAAGGTGAAAACATTTTTTTTGTAAAATATAAAATGTAAATTTTATTTGTATAACGACTTGTTTTTAATCTAGAATTATTAAATAGGAATGTATATTTTTATGTTTATGTAAATTGATTTTTTTACCATCATGTTTTTGGTTGAACTGTTTTGTTTGTTTTATCTAGTATAAACAAGAACGTAACTCAGTGGTGGAACTCTTGTTTATCCTATCAACGTTCCAAAGTTCAACGTCTCACCAAATCCTTATGGACAATTTGAAATTCCACCCTGTCGATTTGAATACATTTACTTAGATATAGTAGGACCATTGCCACCTTCAAACGGATTTCAACATTTACATACCTGAGTCCATTGTTTCAATCGATGGCCGATGACTGCATTACCAATATGTCTGCCACAACATTTGTAAGCAATTATGTATCACGTTTCAGTGTTATTTTCCATATTAACACTGATCAAGGAATACAATTCGAAAGCAAACTTTTCTCAAAATTAACACAACTTCTCGGCTCTCATCAGATACGTACAACGACTTGCCATCAGTTAGCAAATGGCATGAGTGAACGCTTCCATCAATCGATAAATTTTTATGTCCCATGACATTAGACCCATATCTCAAAACCATCTACCGAAGTTTCAGTTTTACTATAATAATTCAAATTGTGTCAATAATTTAAATTACAACCGTTCCCATAGTTATGTTGCGCAATCTTGCAAAACATGTTTTTTTCCGTTAATTCAACGGCTCCCATGTTTTGTTTTTGTAATCATTGCAAAAACGTTTTTTTATTTTCCCAAAAATTATCCAATTTATTGCTTTTGCACATATCTTTCTCAAAATCGGATACAGACTGTTTTCAACTGTGGGAAATTTGAACTATTCTCACAGTTTAGTGGATTCCTAGGAACGTAATTTTTATACCTCAAATACATTTTTTTTTCGTTTTTCTTTGTTTTGATAAAAGCTCGGATAACACCGAGGTGTTGACTTGAGTGAAGCAGTTTTGGTTGGGACTCTTGTGTTATCTTTGTACGCGGTTTGTATTAAAAACTACGGACAAAGGATTTTTTATTCTGTTTTTTGTTCTTTATTTTCCTTTTATTAATTTTTGTTTAATTTGTTAATTCATTTTTGGGTGATAAAGTGTTTTGCTTAATACAAAAAAAATATTGTTAAAAATTAACACAACTGCATTAAAATCAAATATTAATTATAGTATTTTGAATTTGGAATAAATCATAAGTGGCGTTCTAAATAAGAATTCACTTTTGTTTTAATTTTGGAGCGATGAGTGAACTACACTAGTAGATTAAAGGAAAATTGGTGAGTTTAAGGTTTAAGTTTGTTTTTAGGTTGTTTATGTTAATCGGGGTTCTTATTTTTATGTTAACGTCACGACTTACCTGGTTGTAGAGCCGAAATACTATAAACAATATAGAATTGGTCTCCCCATCAACCTAGCGTAGCTTAAAGGTTTATCTTTATTGTGAGAAAGCAAATAGTTCAATAAAAATGATGGTAAGTAGGTTAGGTCGTCTAAGTTTTTTTGTTTTCGTTTATCGTGATGAATCGCTCACTACAATGACACTTTGACTGCCGAAAAGTCGATTGAGCGATATCGGAGTTCAGTCAGAGTGGCAATTGCTCTAAGTTTAGTAAGTGAAATTTTTCCTCCTATCTAGGGGTCTAGGTTGCACTTCTAAACGTTACAACTTCTTAGCATTCAGTGCAAATTATCAGGTGTAAGGATTATCACATCCATACAAAAGTTCTTACAAAGTTCTCCCTCGACTCCGCAAACACTTCATCATTTCAATCAAAGCTTAATATCACAAAGTTACAATTGGCAAGTTCCAGCAATCAAACCACGAAATTTTGTGCATATTGCTTAATAGGCCTTGCGTTTTCTATGGAAAACCTCACTGGTGGAGGAGTCCTGTGGTGGATCATCATCATTCATGGTGACAAATTTTCACGATCTAAAATAATCTATCTACAAACAATTGTCTCATTTTCGTTTAGCTAGTGTTATGTTATCCTAACAACTTTCATTCAAACCTCATCAATGCTACATTAACATTATTGATAGCACCATGGCGGTTTTCGGTTGCCGTATTAAATGTAATTTTCCTAGTAAGAATAAAACTTTTTCATCGGTCGTCGAGTTGTACACACAAGAATATTTGGTAAATAAATATTGTGATGTTTAACAGCGTAACGGTGAATATTTACTCCTAAAACTATTCTGCTACAAAAATAAACACATCATCAAGTCAACAAGTTTTTTCGCGCGCCTTGTTTTAAAATCAAGGCGTTTTGATTATAAGCTGTTATAGCAATACTACCGCTTACCAACTGTATCACACTTGTGTGGGTACCTTGCTACACGTGGGGTATAAGACTCAATACAGTAGCAGATTTTCTAGCTAAGAATGGTTCCAGTCTAATTTTTTTGTTAAGAACCGTGCTTTGGACTAATAGAAAACAAGATGGAAACAAAACAGATAGCTATACAAAAGGTGGAAGAATGATTTTTAAAATATTACATGGCAATTTGCCCGTTTTCATGTTAAAACAAGTGAGAAAGTCTTTGATAATTTTAACACGGCTCAAATAAAGCCACACAAAACAGCATCTCAACAAAATAGGCATTACCATTTCAATTCTGAATGTTGAAGGCCGAAATAATAGAAAACGATATCGGTAAGTTGTAATGAGCAGCGGTTGGTTCAGGATCTTATAATAACAAACATGAACTTTTGAGGAGTCGCGTGCCTGGAGTGGGTGCCGACGATTTTCAGTTTGTGAGTTCGGCTCTATCTCCTCACCCATTGCAACTGCTGATATGCACGCGATCAGTTTCAAAGGGAGATATAATAAAATTTACAAAGAAAAGGTACTCTGACAACCACAAAAATCCAGATTAACCGAGACCACCACCACCACAATTGTTATGTTACCTGCACAACAAATTTAGCTTACTTTATAATTTTCCAATTTTTCTACTTTAAAGTTTGCTATAAATTTGACTACAAAATTTGGTTAACTTAATTCTAATCGCTTGACATTTTTTCTTAATATTTTTTTTTTTAATTTAATTATATATTAAATAAAAGTTCTAAGTTTTTAATAAAACTAGGAACTGATTTTGTTAATATTGAACAACACCAGACAAATTTCACCATTTTTTTATTGAATTCAGCTAAACAAAAGAAAATTGATTGTGTTATTCCAATAATAACGATCGACTGGATCGACTGTAAAATCATTGAACCTTTTGTTCTATTATGGATAGAACGAACAAAATGAGTTAACATCACTAGTGCCTGTTTGGAAAATTACATTTCGACGCAGATACTAAAAACTAATGCAGGGAGAACCGCTTCGAGACAACAAACTGCTTTAACTTTTCATGGTGCTCAAAACACTACTCATAATTAGTCCAAAAACTGTATTAAGAAGCTCTGACTCAATAAGCACAATCTATAATGATGCTGACGTCAGCTGTTTTATAAATCAATGGTAGGAAACCACAGTAAACCTTTATGTCGGTTTACTAAGACTCTCTCCTCAAACCATCCTTAAGATTCAAATACCAAAGTGTATTCTGTACTGTGTGTGTACTTAAACGAAATGTATTGTCCTACTTGGCGTTGTATTTGTGAATCGAAAAACGCTAGTTTATCATTTATTATAATTAACGTTAAAGATGCATTACTTTGAATGAAAATTGTTCAAAAATTTAACATCAAATGGTTAGATCTTCCGAGGATTACTATCCACTATAACTCATCAAGTTCATAGCCTATATATTTGTTGATGTTGTGGGTTGTCTTAACTATTGTTTTCCTGCTGCGTTAGATTAAATTCATTTGATTGTTTATTTTGCTCGTTGCCGGCATTGTTGTTGATAAAAAATATAATAACAAAATTGTAGTAGTTTTTTATTGATTTTTAATAAAACTTCTTTGGTCATGAAATATTTGAAGAGGAAAGATCTGAGTTTTGTTATGTTTTCTAATTTATTTTAAAAGTGCGGGTTGAACGTCAATCGCGTATATTGTTGGGTCAAAATGAGCGATGCAAACCATGTGTTTTGATGCAAATATATCTGCTGAAATATTATTACTTTTTTCAAAACGATAATTTAACAGCGAAAAATAATCATTATATCATCAGAAGGACTATCTTCGACTTTTGATTACACTTGTTTACAAGAATAATCTATCTAAGTAAAACCCAACTTTACTTATAGATTTCGATTCTCCTGAACACGAGTATTATATTCATTTTTTTAGTTAGCTCTCGTTTTTGAGATTTTTGCGAAAAACCATTTTTTTCGATGAACACAAAAGTTATTCCTGCTTTTGGATAGTAGTCCAGTGTTTGTAGGTTCTAACTGCGGAAAAATTTCTATTGAGCTGAATTTTTGTATACACCTTTATTACGGCATTTTAATTAATATGTGAAAAATCGACATTTATATCGTGCCGGCTAAAAAAGTTATCAAGGTCAAAAGGTCACGAAAATCAGTTTTCCGCGAATATCTCGTGACCTATTACTCCGAGGTCAATTGAGGTCAAACAAAAATGGTTTATCGTCCAATTATCTACAAAATTTACATCAATTATTTTTCTGTAAGATCAACCATTTTTTTAGCAGAGCGCTGAGAAAGTGACTCTACATTATGATTATGCACTCGTTTCCGCACCACGCATTTCTTACATGGTTTTCACAGTGAAAATGATCCATGATATATAATAAAAGCTTTTTTTTATTTAAAAATGAAGTGTTTTTTATTTAAAATCTGAAAAATACAAAAAAATAAATTTAATACTGACTACTAATTTTTATACATACATAATTTTTTTTATTCACTCATAGTCAATATCCTCAGTTTCTCTATCATTAAAATTTGCTGACAAAACATTGAGTGGAATTATTTCTTTACTTAAGTAGTCGACATCTTCATTCCCCGTTTAAGCATGATTGCCCACGGAAATGTTCACAAGCTTTTGAGCATCTCAAACCCATTTTTTCGCATCCACACTTGCCGCCACAATTTTTTGTACAATTACAATAGATTGTGTTTAGTAGATCATCAGGTGCTGGTATAATAAAGTTGTTACTGGCTGAAGTTTGTTATTTTTTACTCATAACCCCACTATTTTGCATCAATTTCTCTTCCTAGTCTGTATTTTATAATACACTCGGAAAATATGATGTTGAGCTGCTGAAGAATGAGGTGCCAATAACGAAAATTTCACACCTGTGTTCTGTTTTGTTAGCTTACCAAAGCTAAAATATCTGTACTTATTTATCGAATGTTCTGATTTTGGAGCACCGTACATTGCTAGAAGCACTGTATTGCAGCATCGACAACTACTTTTCGAGCGCAATTTTCTTGGAGAAATTTCTGCGGAAGTTTTTAAATCAGGTATTTTTTCAAACATCTTCATGACTTTAATTTTTGCTTTGCCAAAAAGTGTTGAGGTTGTATCACATCCGGTCATGGCATGGAATACCGAAAAATTAAGCGGCTGTGATATACTTGTGATATACATGGTTCTTGCTGACGTAGTTTAAAGGTTGCGATACTCAAATTGTTCGAATAATTTTTACGACAATTACGATGAACATTTACAAAAGGACCGTATTTAAATATTCAATATTATCATCACTTATTTCCATACTAGCATTTTTTAATGTTTGCAAGCCACGTGTAGCTTCTACTAAATCACAATCCGACAACAATTCACTGCATATAAAACAATTATCGCTCATTATGCAAAATTGTTCAATAGCATGAAACTACTAAAATAACGTCTTTAATACTCAAAAAATATTTCTCAACTCAGCTAAACACAGTCGGACAGACACTTTCGACAGCGGGTCCGACAGCGGGTCTCGGAACAATAAAATACGAAACATCTGCCAGTGGAGGTCGTTTGTTTCCGAATCCTCTATAATATAAGTATATTTTTTACAAAACACCCGAGCATCAGATGAATGTTTTTAGTACACTTGACAACATGAATAAAAAGTAACTGCATTCTAGTCGCTTTTTCAGCGCTCTACCCTAAAAACGGTTGATCTTACCAAAAAGTGAGTAAGGCATGTTTTTTAGATAATTGGACGATAAACCATTTTTGTTTGACCTTAATTGACCTACGAGCAATAGGTCGCGAGATATTTGCGGAAAACGGATTTTCGTGACCTTTTGACCTTGATAACTTTTTTAGCCTGTATGATATTAATGTCGATTTTTCACATATTAATTAAAATGCCGTAATAAAGGAGTATACAAAAATTCAGCTCAATAGGAATTTTTCCGCAGATTGTGGCTTAAAACTTCGAAAATGACTGGACTATAGCATATTTTACAAAACAAACAAATTCATTATGTTAATAAAACAAGTGCATAGTAAAGATGCTAATAAATATTTTGACCTAGTTTTTGTTTGGCAATATTAATACGAAAATCTATACAACAACTTATATACAAATCAATTATGTTGCCGAATTTAAATTATTCTTAGTTAAACATTTTTTTTCCAAATTTTAAATTTTGACTTTTTTCGGGAAAACCTGAATAACTTGGTAGCGAAATCCGAAATTCGACGTCCACGCCATGCTGCCTGGGTAATGCTGACAGAATTAGGTTAGTGTATTGCAGACAATCAGAATAAAATCTGCTTAGTCAATGACGCTACATCTCGGCGAAGGGGCGGCGGGGGCGGCTTGAAGCGGGCGTCTATCTTGAATCAAGCGGCTCGCTATATAAACGTGTAAAAAGGTTGTTTTTGGTGACTTTAGTATGCAGAACGAACCTATTCACGAAAATTTGGGTTGGGCCTAAGGTTAAACACCTAAACACTCTAACCCCGAAAAAAAAAACTTTGTTAAATTTGGAAATCAGAAAGAGAATAACAGACCCGGATTTCAATATAGTATTTTATCTGGACGTGAAAAAGGACCAGACCACCCTATCGAAATGTGCGCAGCTTGAGCGCTCCTGATGCTCTTATAAGTCTAGAAACAGACTTATAGGAGACAGAAGTATAGGATGGATATTATTGCTCTACAAGAAATTAGACAGCCGATAATCGGAAAACTAGAGTTGGATAGTCACTCTCTATACTGTAGTGGTCATCCTTCTCGAAGAAAATTTGGAACTTTCTTGTTGGTGATCTACTACGTACGTGTACGTCGTACATATAAAAATATTTCTCTTATCTCCGTGCATGCACCTACTGAAGCTAAGACCGTCGACGAGAAGGATAAGTTCTACATAGCGCTGAAAGAGGTTTTGAAACAAACACCAATACGTGACTTCATTATGGTTCTTTGTGACTTTAATGGGCAGGTTGGAAGAGATATCTCTTATGTAAATGTGGTGGGTCCCAACAGCCTGCATTTGAATTCGAATGATAATGGTGAGAGAATGACTGAGTTTACATTATCAAATAATTTGAGAATTGCCAGTAAGCCAGTTCTTTCCGCATCGATTGATTCATAAGCAGACTTGGGCCTCACTGAATGGAAATACTCGAAATCAAGTTGATCACGTTCTAGTAACAGCACGTTTCTTTTCGAGCGTTATGGATGTGTAATCCTTTAGAGGTGCATACATTGAAAGTGACCACTTCCTTGTATGTGCTACGATAAGGTGCCACTTCCCAAAACCAGGCATTCCTAAATTCAATAAATGGAAACGTTTTAACATCTCATCATTAAAGAATGCTGAAATGGAAGAGAGATATCAAAACCATATTGCCGAAACATTGGTTAAATCAGAAGCCATTAATGGAGACGTCGATAAGTCATGATATTTGCTCAAAGATGCTGTTTTAAGCGCTACTGAGGGAACACTTGGACGACCACAGAACCACTCCCAGAATCCGTGGATGGATCAAGCATGCCTTGATGCTATTCAATACAAAAGAGATTGCTATCTGAAGTGTCAAAAGGACGCAACACCAGGTCCACGAAGGAGAACTATAAACTGGCAAGACAAGCCGCTACAAAGCTATGTAGATGAACGAAGAGAGAATGCTGGAAGAGACAGTGTGAGGAGATTGAAAGCTTCACCTTCAATAAGGTTAAAACCTTAAAGAAGGGCCCTCAAACTAGATCGAATACTATTCAAAACGAAGATGGGAGCTGCAAGTAGATCTTAAAATTATTTTAGATACTTGGGCCGCTTATTTTGAGAATCTTCTCAATTTAAGCGACCAGCAACAAGTCGGGCGACGAGCAAAACTTATTTGCACGTCAAAGGTACATGTAGACGAATCAACCAAAGAGGAATTCGAAGCGGTGTTGTTGAAATTAAAACGCAATAAAGCACCTGGTATCGACGATATAACATCCGAAATAGTGATTGCAACCCGGTTTTTCGGTATCCGAAAAACCAGCTTTTTTGTTATTTTACATCACTGAAAAATCGGGTTTTATTGCCATTAAAAACCGGTTTTATTATTAACAAAAATAATGAAAACAAAACAATAATATAAATCATACGAGAAATTATAAATATATCGTGTGTTTGTCGGTTGGTCTATCGAATTGGGTAGAATGTCGGGATACCTACATCATTGTTTCTTTATGTATATGTGACTCCATGGATTATATTAAAAACCGACGACATTTTTACAAGCCAGACTCATTTTAAATGCGCAGATACCCCTTGGTCGCTTATATTTTATATTAGTGTTGGGATTGATTGTAGACACTTTTTTATTAATATTTTATTACATACGAACTAGAACGAGTATATTGTTTTAAAAATAAATGCATATATACCACTCACACACAGGTGAAATAGTTTACAAAATAAAAAAGTAATATTCAATGATTAAAATGATCATTTCTTTTTGATTTATTACGTATTACTGTATTTATTAACTTAACTTCATTTATAAACTATTTTAACTAATTAACTATATTTTAGCTAAGTAACTAATTAACTATCTTAACTGTATTAATTAACTGTATTTATTAACTATTGCTGTTCTGTTACCAATGAAATTGGGAGTCGAGTCACTTTGCTGGCAAGATACAAGTCTTCTGACTGCTGACGCGACCTTCAACTTTATGCTGTCACATTTGGACAAACATAGTAGCCAGCTGGCAATTGATATGAAAATGGAGCTAATATGCCACATTAAAGAAAAACGAACTGATTTATCTAGCTTACTGCAGTATCTTCATAACAAATACCAAGTGTTGAATGCCACAAAAAATTCACAAGTTGATATTTCCTGAAAACTTACCAGATCATCGATTGTTAAGCTGATTGTTAAAATTCTAGAAAGAATGTCTGGAACAACAACAAATGAAAAAATGTTATCAGGAGGTGACGATATGATCGAAGTAGAAGAAGAATAATCACAATCTATTTAAGAAATACAGAAAGAACAACCACCAACAGCGGATGTGATGAAAAATTTGTTTTAAAAAGCTATCGACAATCAATTAAGTGTTCAACCACAGAAAAAAGACGAAAATGGTATTAGTCTAAACACGAAGGTTCGTCGTGAGTTGACTCAGTTCGAATTTAATGGGATCAGAGGCCCAGAAGAACTCGCGAGAGTGTACAATTTTCTTTTGTTGATTCCACCGATAAGCGTGGAAGCAGAAAGAGCATTTTCGGCGTCAGGAATTATGCACAAAAATTCAATCACGCCTAGCTGATAGCACAAAATACATATTGTGTTTAATGAGATCACAGTTTTTAAAACAGAAAAATAAATAATTATATTACTATTTTGTTTTTTATAAAAATATTTGTGTTTTATTATTTTATTTCTGACTGAATTATTTATTACTAGGAATCGACCAGTGGCCGAAATTCGGCCATTGTGAATAGAAATTGTAAATAGACCTCCTAACCAAATAGCTACAACACATTATTTCAGAGTTTATTTAATTAATATGGATTGATTTTGAATTGTGAAACAAATGCCTTGAAAAAAAATCAAAATAACCAAACAAAAAACACAATTTTCACATTATTGCCTTTTTTTCTGAAAAAAAATCGTCAAAATTCCAAAAAAAAGTATTTTTCGACACATCTACTACTCAAGACCTTTCCTACAATATACATATTGCCACACTTCTGATGGAGCAAATATTTTAAAATTGTACCGTAAAAATTATGCTTGCGTATTTATATATAGATTTGCATTTGAAATAAAATTGAATAGATTTTGTTTAAATTATTGTTTTTTAATTCTGGTAAATATTTTGTACAAATTAATATATTTTGTTTAAAAAAACCCGAGTTGAAACCGGAGACCGGAGTTTTTTATAGGTATAACCTAAAAACCAGTTTTAGAATATCGCCCCAAATTTGCAATCACTAATCCGAAATGATCCTACATGGTGGCGAAACTCTATCCTTAAGATTGTTTGAACTTGTTCAAATGATCTGGAGGAGTAAAACCATGCCACAGGACTGGAACACAGTTATGCTGATACCAATCCATAAAAAAGGTAATCGCCTACAATGTGAAAAACTACAGAGGAATCGCTTTCCTTTGCACAGTATATAAGATCTTTTTTGTAACACATGCGTAAAAAATTTTCAATTTTGTACTAGAATAAAATACAAAAAAAACTACTTTTCCGCACATATGACCATAAAATGTAGTTAAATCTGTCCTAAATATAATATTTTTATAGCACTAAAATATCAAAATAATAATTTAAATAACTTACCATATGAGCAATTTCACGAAGATTCAACAACGTTTTGACTTGACCCCTTTTAATTTTGATTATTTTTTGTTTATAGAAAGTCTTTGATAAATAAAAATACAAGTTCTCTTAGAATTTTTTTTTTCGACCAGGGGTCTTCACAGGGTGCCCCTCAATTTTTGTTATTTTGTGATGTGAGTGCATTTTGACGAGCGATTGTAGAAAAACTACTGAATCGATTTTCATAAATGATATGTCGTTGAATAGGTATTAGAACAAAGTTTTTAAAAATGTACACTGTTAATTTTT
Organism: Diogma glabrata; assembly: GCA_963693315.1. NCBI lineage: Eukaryota > Metazoa > Arthropoda > Insecta > Diptera > Cylindrotomidae > Diogma > Diogma glabrata. The sequence goes on from OY856188.1 coordinate 35,757,919, forward strand.
TGAAATAATTTTTAACGGTGTAACATAAGAAAAAAATGGTGTAATTGAAAAAAAGATGGCATCCCAAGCAACAAAATAAGTCGAAAATTGGTAACATTGTAATTAAAATTCGACTTTAAGGTTATAAAACCTTAATAATGAGATGTAAAATTACATCGAATCGACATCGAATCGACCAATGTGGGGAAAAATTCGACGTCGATTCGACTTAATTTTAGGGGTAAAATATTCTATTTAGGTATTTTTCTTCCTACTTTTTCTACCTATTTAAGTAAATTTCTCCTTAATTTAGGAAGATTCCACGTCAAACCGACGTCGATTTAGGTTGCTTTGCACCTATTTTCAACCTAATTAGTTGTAAGTTACCAACTAGGTAATATTATAAGCAATTTTATCTTCTCCTTTACCAATTATAAAATAATATGTATTTGAGCTTCACATGTCAAATTCGAAAAAGATGAAAAAAAGTAATTTTAACTTAATATATAATTTATAATAAATTTTAATTTTATATTTCGCAATAAAATGGTTTAAAAATGAATTTTTATAACGAAAAAAATATTATTGATAAACTTTAGGATTGTACTTCTAAAAATATTAATGGGCTTCAAAAAAAATAAATAATACAAAAATATATTTTTTTCATTTCTTTGAAAATAATTTTCTTTTACCAAAAATCTCATTTAGATAACAATATGGCGGAGTAATACTTTCAACAAAAATAAGTTTGAATATGGCGGACTAAGCAAAATCTACTTTAAAGTAAATTTCACATAATTCTTCGACTTTAAAGAAAATTTTTCTTAATTTTAAGTTGACAATAACCTAAATTAGGTCGCAATCTTTTATTTAAGAAATTTCTACTTAAACTGGTAACATTCTACCAAATTGGTTGCATTTGAATTCCTACGCAACCTAGTTTTTAAGTTATTTTCTATCAAACTACCTTCTAGTTTTTAAGTTATTTTCTACCAAATATTTGATTATAAATTACCTTACAAGTTAAAATGCAATATTTAAAAATATACTTTTTACTGTTTATTTTTAAATTTATTTATAATAATAAAACTTCCTTATAGTAACAATTTGATTTTTATTTTTTATTTTAAAGAATATCGATTTCGACTTACGTCATCCTCAATTCAAAAGTGACAAAAGCACACAAACAGTGAATAATATGGAAAACCATAATAACACATATACCTTACAAGACTTAAGCTTACTATGAAGTGGAAACTTAGGTAAAATTAGGTGTAATTTTCCTTGTTTTTCAACTTAGAAAAAATGTTATTTGAGGTTGAAAATAGGTGAAAAATATGGTAAAACTCTCCTCATTTTGCGACTAAATTACGTGTTCAAAATAAAATTGACTTTGAGGTTGATTTTAGGTAAAAATTAGGTATAGGTGTGTGCTGGTTTTGACTTAAATTCTACTATTATTTTGATATAATTTTTTTGGGCGAAAAATACGTATAATCAACCTAATGAACTACCTATAAGTAAAATTCATTTGAAAGTCAAGAAAACTGGTTGAATCGACGTAATTTTTGCATAATTAGGTAAATTTACACCAAACTGTAGTTGAAAATCACCTATTGTGTTGCTTGGGATAGCCTTTTTTTTTTTTTAAACTAAATTGAAGCTTATTTTATATCTAACCACTTGTGAAAGTTTAGGACTAGCTATATTTTTTGTTTTAGAGATAAAATTCGTTGTGCATATGACTGTCGGGAATCAGTTTTTTTTGTTCTGAAGGAAAATTATAAAAATGGTGATTTTTAGATTCAGATTTTTTTTTCATGTTAAATATCAAATATTTTATTATTAAACGAACTTTTTAAAAAGCAATTTCAGTCAAGTTCAGCAAAATTTTGCGACATTTTGACTCGACCCTTTTTAATGTGGTTTATTTTGGTCTATATTTAAAAAAATTTTACTTGAAGCCGTATTTTTCATTTATCAAAGGCTATCTATAAACTGAAAATAAACCAAATTAAAAATGGTCGAGTCAAAATGTCGTAAAATTTTGCTGAACTTGACTGAAATTGCTTTTTAAAAAGTTCATTTAATAATAAAATGTTTGATATTTAACATAAATAAAAAATCTGAATCTAAAAATCGCCATTTTTATGATTTTCCTTCAGAACATAAAAAACTGATTCCCGACAGTCATATGCACAACGAATTTTATCTCTAAAACAAAAAATATAGCTAGTCCTAAGCTTTCACAAGTGGTTAGATATAAAATAAGCTTCAATTTAGTTAAAAAAAAAAAAGGCTATGTCATCTTTTTTTCAATTGCACCATTTTTTTCTTATGTTACACCGTTAAAAATTATTTCAAAAAATTAACAGTGTACATTTTTAAAAACTTTGTTCTAATACCTATTCAACGACATATCATTTATGAAAATCGATTGAGTAGTTTTTCTACAATTGCTCGTCAAAATGCACTCACATCACAAAATAACAAAAATTGAGGGGCACCCTGTAAAGACCCCTGGTCGAAAAAAAAAATTCTAAGAGAACTTGTATTTTTTATTTATCAAAGACTATCTACAAACAAAAAATAATCAAAATTAAAAGGGGTCAAGTCAAAACGTTGTTGAATCTTCGTGAAATTGCTCATATAGTAAAAACAACTTAAACACATTGCATCTCAAATGCAAGAAAAAACAATTTATTTAGGTTTTCAAAGTTTATAATTTTGACAGCTCTTATTGGATTTCTATGTGTTGTTTTAGTTGGATTCTTATGTTTATATTTTCGAGCTAGTATAATTTACAACTATTACAACGAAGATGGCGCACTTTAATTATTTAAAAAACTTAAATTTGTTTATAACTTTGTTAAATAAATGATTAAATGAACAATTAAATATATATTTATAAATTTGACGCAGTTGTTACAAAAAATAGTGTGTATTACTAGTGCGAATGCGTTTGCCAAACGCGAGTTATTTGCCGCGCTCCCTGCGGTGCGGCAAACTAACTCTTGTTTGGAAAACGCATTCGCACTAGTAATACAATCTACTATTCCTACATTTTGCTATCCAAAATCAATCCTTTTGCTGAACAACTGTTTGGGGAATATCAGTGTGGTTTCCGGCGGGGTCGAGGTACTACCGATGCACTTTTTTCGATAAGGATGATTTTGGAAGAGTTCCGACAGTTCAACATACCTGTGCACCAACTCTTCATAGATTTCAGACAGGCCTACAACTCTCTCGAACGAGAGACTCTACGGTCTGCTCTGGTTGTAATGCGAATTTCTAGTAATCTGGTATCAAAACTGGTATGCAAAATGACAGTACAGAACTCTCAATGCTGTGTACGAGTAGAGAACGAAATATCAAAGTTTTCTAAAGTCGACTCCGGCTTAAGACAAGGTGATGCGATCTCTTCTTTACTTTTTAATTTAGCCTCGGAATATGTGTGCCGTCAAAAAAAAATACCGACTAATAACAATATCTTGTCAATAAACTCAGTACAGATGATTGCTAACGCTGATGATGTTGTCATCCTCGACCGAAGTGAAGCTGTTATTAGAAAGACTTTCCATTCGCTTGAGAGTGGTGCTAGAAACATTGGTCTTTAAATTAACAACAACAAAACCAAACACATATGAATGTTTCAAGAGAGGCTGAGAAGAAAGATTTGATGTGCGGCGATGAACGAACTGAGGGAGTTGAATCTTTTAAATATTTGGGATCAATTCTCGACTCAAACAACAGCATACTTACAGATATAAAGGCTCGAATCGCTGCAGGTAATCGAACTTTCTACTCAATTAAACCTCTCCTTGGATCACCGTATGTATCAACTAACACCAAGCTCAAGTTATACAAGACATTGATTAGACCGGTTGCCATGTATGGGTCACAAACGTGGACCCTTACAAAAAATGACAAATCGCATTTATCTGTGTTTGAGCGTAAGATCCTATGCTACAGTTTCGGTCCACCTAAGACAGACGATGGAGAGTATAGAACCCGGTATAACTTTGAGATCAGAGACCTTCTTGAGGGTCCTGATATAATAGGTTGTATCCGTTCTAATAGGATTGCATAGTTTAGGCATGTTCAACGAGCCGATTCACAGTTTGGAATGATTAGAAAAATGTATGTTAGTACCCCAGGGAGTGGGCGACCGCGAGGTAGACCACGACTACAATGGGAGACAGATGTAATAAGCGACCTTAAAAAAATCCGTTGCCATGGTAATTATGTCGCTGTTGCGAATGACCGTAGTGAATATTCAAAGCTGATTAGTCTGGCAACGCTCTTACATGGAGGATGAACGCCTTAAAAAAAAAAAAAAGTTCCAAGAATTTAAAAATTTTTAAATAAATGATTTTTACAAAAAATAGCTCAAAATGTTTGTTAGCATCTTGACTATGCATTTATTTTATAAATATATTGAATTTGTTTGTTTTGTTGTAAAATATGAGAACCAAAAACCGTGATAACCTTTTTGTTCACCGAAAAAGATGGTTTTTCGTGAATATCTCAATAACAAGAGCTAACCTAAAAAAATGAATATATGATGTTCGTGTTCAGCAGGTCATCCACAAGATAAGTTGGGTTTTGCAAGACAAAATAAGTTCAAAATTTGTAAACTTATAATGTTATTCATCGGATATCAGATACTGAAAAATATTTCTTTTTTTTCTACATTCATAATATTGTGTTGAGTTTTCTTCAAAATATTACAATGGATTGATATTTAAAATTATTCATTGATTTTTTAATCAAGTGTAACATTTAACCATTTTAACAAATAAGTCGCTATTCTTCAACTTAAACTATATTGTTATCATATTTAATTATATTGCTATTTTTTAGCTTAAAAAATTATCATATATTTTCATATTCCACTCTAATACATTATATGAATTTTATATAGTTTTTTCAACTATATTTTCATATGCAAATATTATTCATCATAGAATTATAATCGTATTCATTTAAAACTAATTAAATAATATTACAATACATTATGCATTTAAATTGTTTTGACTTCCGAGTGATTATCGTATCATTGTATAATTTTAGTTTAATTTTATTGTATCAAGTATGATACTTATAAATCATCATATAAGACTTTGTACATTCTATACATAGCTATTTTTCGACTTTCAATTTTACCATATAATTATTTTATTTTCATTCCTCGATATGGTATCAGATGAAGTATTATCATATAATTTTCATATGCAACTATAAAAACATCATATGAGTTGTTATTTTGTTATTATTCGACTTTACAATATTTATTTTATTATATTATTTTTAAATTTTATTGTTCCATCCACACTCAAAATTTCATCATATTTTTTAAAGTAATATCTTGTTTTATAGTCGACTATTACTTTATATTAAATCATATTTTACACAGTAATATGTTGTTGTTTAATTGTAACAAAATATCTATTTTGGGTTTTGTATGGCATCCGTAACTAAGCAGTTTCGCCACATATCATAAAGCTTTGAAGTTAAACCAAACATTTTTAATTTTCATTTATCTACGTTGGCTTAAACACAAAAAATCGTTTCTGAGAGCAACAGCATATCAGAAGAAATACGCTCTAGCTATAAAATAATAATAATTTTTTCCATTGTGCTTTGAAAGACGAATAAAAGTTACAATTTTGCGCAATTGTAATAAATAATCGTCCTACGTATGAATCTCTAAAACACAAGTTTTCCCTAACTTTTTATTACTTTAAAAACCAAATTTCATCATATAACAAACAGTACTAAGAAAAATACTGGGTAAATCTCATAATAACTGTTTACTTATATTTGTAGAACCGCAGTTTTTCAATTTTTAACATCTCATTAAAACTTTAACAAAAACAATTTTTTTTAAGCTTCTTGCTATCCGAAATACCAAACAATAGTACATTATGATGCTAGGACGTAAAGCTAAAGATTTTGGACGGATGTGGAGTTTGCAAATCGAGGCGCTAGCCGAGATTTGCACCCACATTAAGTCCAAAATAGCTTACGTCCGTGCATCATATACTATTTTTTATTCGCCGCAAGCAAAATATTTTAAGAAAAGTTGTTTATTCTAAATTAAAATTATAAATTTTCATAAATCTTAAAATAAAAAAATGTGGAACAAGTAACCTTTGAAAAAATATTTATTATTTTTTCCAAATTCTATGACAACAAATGATAACAACTATTTTAATTGGATAATGAAATTTTGAATTTGCGGGTTGCTTTGATAAAAAAATTTATTTTTCATAGAATTTAAACAAATACAAATGCGTTTTACTTTTTTGGACGTAGCTATGACGACAAAATAAATAGTTGAAAAGTGATACTTTAAAGCCGCAAATCACAGTAATAAAGTAACACTTTAATATATAGGCGAATAAAAAATACGTTTTTTCACTCGTACAGTTGAAAGCTTATACTGTTATTGTTGTTTTTCTTTAATTAAAAATGATGAAAATGTTTCCGTTAAAAGATTTTTTTAATTGAATTTAATACTAAAATGTAACAAGTGGGTTGGGTTTTATTTGAAATATTTTCGATTGAAGTACTGACTTAATATTTATGTAAATAAAAATTAAAATTTTGTTCTTATTTAATTTTTTAACAGTTTTAATTATAAAAATTGAAGTTTATGGTAATCTTAGATTTATAATGTAATAAGAAAAGATTAAATACGAAATTGGGAGATTGTAGGTGAAAAATGATTAACACATTTTGTTGATTTAACGAATATTATGAAATAAGGCTCACAACTCAATAAACAAATTAAACTTGTTAATTCCTATTTCTTACAACAAATTTAGTAAACAAAATGAAACCATCAATCACTTTTGTCAACTGTAATTATTTATTTTTCATTTCAGTTTCCAATTCAAACATCAATTCAACAATCAATCTCAAAACAGCTTTGATCCACCCAAAAAAATTACAAAATAAAATGTAATCTTTGGATTAAATCAATTCTGTAAACAATTTTATATTTTTTGTTTAATAATCAATAAAACAGTAAAAAATGCAACCTGATATACCAACAACATCGACACCTATGCTACGTTCATACTCATCAGATAGCCAAAAACGAGAATGGGGAAAACGGTTATCATTGCGTGGAATTAAAAAAGCACGAGAGGTTAGTATTATCTATGTTTTGTAAATTTTATTTATAATTTAAACGTTCGATATTGAATGAATGGATCAAATGCGGTGACTTAGTGGCATTATTGGACTGTTTGTGATCTAATATTGAGACTCCAATTTAACGAAATTGAAAAAGAAAGTTTGTCTTATTTTTTTATGAACAAAGTTGTTTTAAAAATTTAATCATAAGTTTTTGCTTAGGAAAAATTTTCTTTTCTTTTTTAACTTAAAAGTAGCATTACCCTCCTCATAAATTAGTTCGTTTCATAAATTATCTAAACTTCTTTTTCCACAAAGTTTTTTAGTATTATAACGTTAGTGTCTTAATGTAGTCTTGGCCGTTTACAGCATAGAGTACTTACACATCTGCTAGTCAAAACAGCCTGCTAACTGCCATGTAGAAAATTATGTTATCACTTCGGTTAGTGCAGAGCCTGCTTGAAATTTAAAATCAACGAAGAAATCGTAGAAAAATATGCCGAAATGTCGTTATTTTTAAAAAACTATCCTTATCGAGAAATAGGCATCGGTAGTACCTCAGCCTTGCCAAAAACCATACTATGGTATTCTCCAAACAGATATTCATTGAAAGTTTTGAGAGTTTTGACTTGAAAAATGTATGAAAACTTCTTATATGCTGTGACGAGGAGAGTGATCACCTTGTAGTTGGCGCAATATCGATGTTTATTTTTTATGGAATGGTATCAGCATAGCTGAATTGCTGAATTCCTACCAGGTATTGGTAGCTACCAGGTGAAAAAACTATGCTACCCGGTGGAAAAACTATCCATTCCAACCTACACACCGATCGACACCAGTAGACAAAATAAATGTTTAACGAAAGTATTCTACTTTGTGGCAACACGTAGAGACGTTAAAATTTCCTACATTTATGGGTTCAGCTGCAAATCGATCGATCAACTGAGATATTCTCACAACAATGTGTACGCAATTTTCCATTATACGAGGTGTCAACAAAAAAGCAAAAACTTTAATTTTTATTGAATAAAGATTATTCAAATTTTATTGCAATTTCACCAATTTTACCAGACTTAAGTAATATTACGTAATATTACCGGTAATTTTACCATGGGTAATATTACTTTTGATGGTAACTAAAACTGGTAACCGTACTAAAACTTGCTAGCTTAGGCTTCTATATAGAACTTCAAGAGATGAAACAAATTAAAAATTGCACATGTCTTATTTTTGCTTTCGAGTGTATTACCGTTGTTTCAGACGTTGTGAATTTAAGTTAAAAAAATACACAGAATAAAATAGTATAACAAAATGGTCAGATGCGAATGGTGTTTTACGCTACAAATTTGGGAAAGAGCGTATTTCTGCACAAAACTAATACAATTCAGCATTTTGTTTTTCGGTTTTTCAAAATGGCGCAGCTAACTTTAAACCCAAATTTTTTATAAATTTGCTAAATATTTTTACTGGACAAGTTTCTGTCAAACTGTTAGCAGAAATTTATTCTTTCGCCTTTTTGTAAAGTTTATTAGGAATTGGTGGGCTATTGTAATATATTTTATATTGGGCAAACAGATTAAAAAATTTGTGAAAGATTTTTGCAACATGTAGCAAAAACTCAATAGGAAATTAAACGAATTATTATAGTTATAGTTATATTATCTATTCCAACAATTTTGATTCAGAAACTCATCAAGGAGACAATCAAATTAGAAATTTCAAAGTTCTGATAGATATAAATGTAATATTGTGAAAATCATCTGCAGTTAGGGTACTGAGCACCAAAGTTTCAATACCGATTTTGCGATGGTAAAATGCGGTGTACAAAACAGGTGCACCAGTATTACGATTGGTATTGAAAATATTTTTAAAATACCAAATATTAGGAAAAACCAGTTAGTTTAAAGATTTTTTTGCATATCTGTGTTGGATGATTCCACTATAAAACAAATTTGCAAATTTGGTGTTGTTACTTCAAGGCTCCAAAGAAGCCAAATCATATTCCATATCCAAATACAAATCATTTATCTCTTTAACAAATAAATACTAAGATGATGCTAAAGCCGCCCAGGATTCCTGGAAAATACCCATATCAAAAAAAGCTTTGTATGTCCGTTAAATTTAAATTTCTCAAATGTAGCAACGGCTGTTGAATCTATACAAATTCGGTTTTTGTAATGGAAAAATACTACAAACCAGAATAACATTCCTACATGTACTACCCGAAGCAGCGACAAAACTAAATCATATTCCACATCAAGCGCTAAATGTTACATTATTAACTGGTTGGTTCATCCAAGATTGCCTGGTGAAGAAATTTTCAAATTCAAAATGTTTTACATTCAAAGAACAGTGCAAAATTGTACAAATTTTAAATGGTTATGGTTCTATCCACAATTGCAGTTTTGGTATCGAAAATATTTAATATAGCTAAAAAAGTTTTGTCATCTCACAGAGCTTCAATAAATCGAATTTAAGTGAGATAATCAAAGGATAACGTTTAATTCTACAAATAAGTTGATACCAAATCCATTCCAATGCTGAGTCAAATATTGCATTTTAGGATAGAAATCTAAACAGAAGAAATATTCAATGCTAGAACAAATTTGTTAAATTCACCTATGAGCAATTTCACGAAGATTCAACAACGTTTTGACTTGACCCCTTTTAATTTTGATTATTTTTTGTTTATAGATAGTCTTTCATAAATAAAAAATACAACTTCTCTTAGAATTTTTTTTTCGACCAGGGGTCTTCACAGGGTGCCCCTCAATTTTTTGTTATTTTGTGTTGTGAGTGCATTTTGACGAGCGATTGTAGAAAAACTACTGAATCGATTTTCATAAATGATATGTCGTTGAATAGGTATTAAAACAAAGTAATTTAAAAATGTACACTGTTAATTTTTTGAAATAATTTTTAACGGTGTAACAAAAGAAAAAAACGGTGTAATTGAAGAAAAGATGGCGCTACACCCTTTTTTTTAAAACTAAATCGAAGCTTATTTTATATTATATAATATTTTTATTTTTATATTATTATATAATATTTTAAAAAGTTCATTTAATAATAAAATATTTGATATTTAACATAAAAAAAATCTCTTAGTTTATAACGCCATTTTTATAATTTTCCTTCAGAACAAAAAAACTGATTCCCGACAGTCATATGCACAACGAATTTAATCTTTAAAACAAAAAATAATGTTAGTCCTAAGCTTTCACAAGTTGTTAGATATAAAATAAGCTTCAATTTAGTGTAAAAAAAAAGGTGTAGCGCCATCTTTTCTTCAATTACACCGTTTTTTTCTTTGTTGCACCGTTAAAAATTATTTCAAAAAATTAACAGTGTACATTTTTAAAAACTTTGTTCTAATACCTATTCAACGACATATCATTTACGAAAATCGATTTAGTAGTTTTTCTACAATCGCTCGTCAAAATGCACTCACATCACCAAATAACAAAAAATTGATGGGCACCCTGTGAAGACCCCTAGTCGAAAAAAAAATTCTTAGAGAACTCATATTTTTTATTTATGAAAGACTATCTATAAACAAAAACTAATCAAAATTAAAAGGGGTCAAGTCAAAATTTCCCAAAAATTTGCTGAACTTGCGTGAAATTGCTCCTATATACTGATTTGAACGGATACTGTAACTCTTGCTCTACTTCTAAACAGACTTTGCCAAATTTTACATAAACTCAGTCTTTTCCAGATCAATACAAAGTGTTTGCTGTTAAAAATGGATCTAAAATAATCCGATGCGTGTTCGACATATGTGTTGTCACATTTTACTTTGATTATTTACGTCTAGGTTTAACAAAAATCAATTTTTCTTTCTGGTTTCGACCAGATTTTATCATTTGTAAATTGGGACACCATTGGCCAGGGAGAGGAAGGTCTTGATTAAATATTTTTAGTTTAAATTTACAAAACAAAAATTTTCATGCAACACTGCAATGAATTCGATCAAAAATTATTGGGTTTAGCTTCGGTTACTATGATCACGAATTTCATCAGTATAAAATTGTTAGAATTCTAAATAACCGCAATGAAATATAGAACAAAATGGTAGCCTCAATTTCCACTATACAATACTTGAAAAACAAAATCAACGTCACATTCCAAGAAAAAGGATCTAAGCAAACAAAACAAAAAACATGAAATAAAATATATCCAAAATAATGACAAAGGTATCAGAAGAATCTCTCGAGCTTCCTTTGTAAAGAAAGAATTTATCTAGAATATTTGAGAAATTAAGAAAAATTATTTATTTTGCAGATTTATTAGTTAGTTTTAAATTAGACGGTGATAGTGTCTGTAGTACGCGGGGTTCTTACACCTGCAAATCAAAAATAAACAAAAATTATAAATTAACAAAAACTAATCCGTCCATGTGGCAAAATTGTAATTTTTTTAAAGTCCACACCTTAATTAACTTAAAAAAAACGCGTCAAGTTATATCATCAGGGACAGTGCGTTTTCCACAATTTTTAGTGCATTATTTTATGGAATATGGTTTGTTTCAAAATGGTAAGGTTACTTCTAACCATGTGTACTCTATTGTGGTTTTCGCTAAAATCGCATTTCACTTCCCGTTCTCCCGCCATTGCCCAGCTTGACGTAGGACATTCTGACGTAGGACATCCTACATTCTTTTTGCTAAATCGGGCCTTTCTTAAAACGCCGTTGGACGCGGGACAAATTGTTAAAAGGCTGTTTTATCCCTGGATGCTTCTGCCACAGGAATTTGCCAGAAAACATCCTTGAGATCAATACTAGAGATATACTTGTGAAGGGGGTAAGCATCCTTCTTGATCAAAAAATTGACACAACGAGAATCCAGACATAATCTTTTCTTTCCAGAACTCTTCTCAACCAACACCACTAGTGAGCACCAGGAACTGTTAGACTCCTCGATTACTCCCTATGAAGCATCCGATCAAGTTAGGCATAGATCTTTAGTTGTGTAATTGGTGATGTAGAATAATGCTTCTGTTTAACTAGAACACTATCACCAACATCGATGACATGATCAACCAAAGCTGTCTTTCTCGGACCGAAGACTTCAAAAGACGGGAAATAATCTTTGATCGTCTTATATTCCCAAAACTGGTCAGAGGTCAAGCACTTTAATGTCATCAGATTCTCCTTGTGTCAGTGCACTGACAAATGAAGGACTGATACCAAAAGACCCCCAGAAATCGATACCCAGGTAGAGCTTTTCACGCAAACCAGGAACAATATGGAAGCGCATTTGTTACTGGAGCCATTTTGAATGATCGGTACATCGACATATACCAAAACTTTATTAACTGCAGTACCGTCCGCCGTGCGAATGCATTATGTTAACTTACAAATAAGAGATACCGACTGATTTTAACAACTCTATGGATTTTTTTTCTTAAAATACTAATGTGTCTTCACTCTCTACAAGTTCTAAAATATTTTAATTAAAAATCTTTAACCATAAATGTGACCAAGGATCCCTGATACCTGAAATTATTCATGAAATGGACGCTTCCGCAAACCTTTTACGCACCCTCCAATAGTCATAACACAGTTCAAGATACTGAAACATTTATCAAAGTCTTCGGGGCTGTTGCATACTGAACCGAGAATACCATTCCACATTTTCCCTTACTTCTCCTATGTTGCTTAAATCCAAATAGGGGGTTGATTAGGGTGGCCCTTGAAAACGAAAATTTTTAGTTTTTGTACGGCACCCTCCCATTTCGTGTGAATACCCATAAAAATATTATTTGCAAAATCTGATATCAATGGTCAATTCTAAGACGTGCCTCCGGCCACTTAAAGTTGAGAAATTTTGTTCTGGACCTTAAAAAAAAACTTTTTTATTTTTTGTGCGACACCCTCTCATTTCGTGTCAATACCCGTAAAAAAATTATGTGTAAAAATTGAAATCAATCGTTCAACTCTAAGGGGTGCCCTCGGCCACTTATAGTTGAGAGGTTTGGTTGTGGCCATTACAAAGAAAATTTAAATTTTTTGTACGGTACCCTCCCATTTGGTGTCAATACCTGTAAAAATATTATGTGTAAAATTTAAAATCAATCGGTCAACTCTAAGGGGTGCCCCCGGCCACTTAAAGTTGCGGGGTTTTGTTGTGGCCATTATAAAGAAAAATTTAAATTTTTGTACGACACCCTCCCATTTCATGTCAATACCCGTAAAAATATTATTCGCAAAATTTGAAATCAATTGGTCAATTCTAAGACGTGCCACCGGCCACTTAAAGTTGAGAAATTTTGTTCTGTTTTTTTATTTTTTGTGCGACACCCTCCTATTTGGTGTCAATGCCCATAAAAAAATTATTTGCAAAATTCGAAATCAATCGTTCAACTCTAAGGCGTGCCCCCGACCACTTTAACTTGAAAGGTTTTGTTCTGGCCATTACAAAAAAAAATTTAAATTTTTTGTATGACACCCTCCAATTTTGTGTGAATACCCTTAAAAATGTTATTCGCAAAATTAGAAATCAATCGGTCAACTTTAAGGCGTGCCCCCGCCCACTTAAAGTTGAGAGGTTTTGTTCTGGCCATTACAAAGAAAAATTTAAATTTTTTGTACGACACCCTCCCATTTCATGTCAATACCCGTAAAAAAATTATTTTCAAAATTTGAAATCAATCGGTTAATCCTAAGACGTGCCTCCGGCCACTTAAAGTTGAGAAATTTTGTTCTGGACCTTAAAAAATTTTTTTTTTATTTTTTATGCGACACCTGCCCATTCGTGTCAATATCCATAAAAAAATTATGTGTAAAATTTGAAATCAATCGTTTAACTCTAATGCGTTCCCCGGCCACTTGAAAGGTTTTGTTCGGACCATTACAAAGAAAAAATTTTTTTTTTGTACGACACCCTCAAATTTCATGTAAATACCCGTAAAAATATTATTTGCAAAATTTAAAATAAATCGGTCAATTCTAAGACGTCCCTCCGGCCACTTAAAGTTGAGAAATTCAGTTCTGAACCTTAAAAAAAAATTTATATTTTGTGCTACACCCTCCCATAAAAAAATTATGTGTAAAATTTGAAATCAATCGTTCAACTCTAAGGCGTGCCCCGGGCACTCCTTAGAGTTGAACGATTGATTTCAAATTTTGCAAATAATATTTTTATGGGCATTGACACCAAATGGGAGGGTGTCGTACAAAAATTTAAATTTTTCTTTATAATGGCCACAACAAAACCTTTAACTTTAAGGGGGGCACCCCTTAGAATTGAACGATTGATTTCAAATTTTGCACATAATATTTTTATGGGTATTGACACCAAATAGGAGGGTGTCGTACAAAAAATTTAAATTTTTCTTTATAATGGCCACAAAACCTCTCAACTTTAAGTGGCCGGGGGCACCCCTTAGAGTTGACCGATTGATTTCAAATATTACACATAATATTTTTACGGGTATTGACACCAAATGGGAGGGTATCGTACAAAAAATTTTAATTTTCTTTGTAATGGCCACAACCAAACCTCTCAACTATAAGTGGCCGGGGGCACCCCTTAGAGTTGAACGATTGATTTCAATTTTTACACATAATTTTTTTACGGGTATTGACACGAAATGAGAGGGTGTCGCACAAAAAATAAAAAAGTTTTTTTTTCAGGTCCAGAACAAAATTTCTCAACTTTAAGTGGCCGGAGGCACGTCTAAGAATTGACCGATTGATATCAGATTTTGCAAATAATATTTTTATGGGTATTCACACGAAATGGGAGGGTGCCGCAAACTGTACAGTGAAAAAAAAAATTCTAGTGTAATCTAAGGGCCACCCATGGGTTGATATGCATGGCAATTTCTGTATATCACATCGAGTTTGTGACACTTCCAACAATATCATTTGATTTCTTTCTCCGGACAGTCAGGTGCGCGATGTCCACTTTCACGACACTTGAAACATACAATTTGACCTGTAGAAGTTGATGGACCCAGTTGAGCAGATATTAATGGCTTGATCGGCTTTTAGAGTACACGTATCGGTCTAATATCAAAAGCTTCCAAATAAGTAGACAACTCTGGTTCCACAGCATAATCATTCAGTTGATGAAGTTCGCTGATCCTTAATTTTGTTGACCTAGTAGGACCTAGTTCAGCTCCAAATCTTTTGAACTTCTAACTTAGTGTCCGAAGATTGTCCATCGAAGTTATGTTAGCTTTCCTGGCAATTTCTATCAATCCACACTCAGAGCATGGTCGTATCAATCTACAATTTAAACCCCAATTTTTACGACATGCTTATAGACGCTTTCCTTAGAACTTTGATTGCGGTTAAGCATAACATGCAATATCGCATTATCGTCAGTGAGAGTACCGTAGATTCAAAGAAGTCCCTCTCTTAGCTCTAAGTATGTCACCACTTGATGCTTATGAGTCAAGTTCAAGTAATGTCTGTCAGCAGTGGCCTTGAAGTATTGTGGAACTATTGAACTATTGCCATCCCAGCTCACACGATTCCTCCTGGCAGCTGCCTTCACTCAATGAACAAACTCATGAACATCTAGGGGTTACTATCTCCAATAAAGAGAAGAATGCAATTTGAGTCATAACGAGTCAAATTGTTTCGTTGTTCCTCTCGATATCCTCCAGACGGAAATGCCGGAATATCACTATAGTAACTCTGCGATAATTGGTTGTAAGGTGATGGAGGGTAGATTATTAAAAAGATCTTTAAGCTGGACCGAAATTCGCACGTGCGAAACCTCCACCCGTGAGCTCGGTTGTCAGAATCGTAGTTCACGTGATGATTTGTGTCTCTGCTGTGGTTGTCCTCTAAGTCTCGTCTTATGTATTGTTTCCAATAATGACTGAACAGCTATTGGCGTTGATCACTTATTCGGTTAAAACTGTGGTGATAAAAACGGAGATGGAATACCCGCCTTGCCTTGTACGTCTTGTAGTTGTAATAGAGGATTCTAGACCCACCATATCACCTGCAATTGAGAGCTCGCAAATATGCGTCCCGTGCGTACATCCTTCCGTGACCGCAACTTTTCCGCTCTCTCAGTTTAGTGCCTTGCACGTTTAATGAAACCTGTCAAGATCGCAGCACCCATCGGATGACGCAAGCACCTAACCTCCCACGCAATCCATACACCTTCCAAGAATTTTAACAGAGTCAACCTGAGTTAACCGGCAGAATTCGGTATTAGTTTTTCATTTTTATAGTGAGGAGAATATTTTGACTACTAAACTATAAACTGTATCATTTTACGAACTAAAATTTACTTTTTTGATGTTTTTTTCGCTATAATCACGATTTTTTGTAGTAAGTAATAAATTTTATGAGCTTAAATTAAAGTTAAATAAAAAACACAGAACCTTCTTCTTCTTTGGTGCCAGATAATAAAATTAATAATAGTTAATAATTTTATTTCAAGAGTAAGCAATTTATTAACCGTCATCGATTTATTTTTATACCAATTTACCAACGATTGATCGAATTATTTCCAATTTTTCTGCGTTTCTGCGTTCATGGTGTAGTTACATCCCAAAGAAAGAAATTATAACAAAGGCGAATTTACCACAGCTGACTGAAATGTGTACTAAAGAGATGTGATGCTGTTTATTAGACTGTAAATCTCCCAGTAGGCATTATTGGTAATCTTCGTTGGTATTTAGATATCTTTGAGAGTGTTCCTTAAAACCATGATGTCAAAAATTAACTCACCATAGAAAATTGTCTTGCAAGTGCTCTTTTTGGTACTTTGGTTACAGTAGTTATATTTACCCTGACTTTTATGATAACCGATATAACCTGTAGAATTATTTTTGTTTTCTGTTTCACTGTGGTAAATTTCTTACATGATGCAATGTTCTAAGAGAATAGGATTTATCGCATTGACCTTATACTTTTGGATGTGATCCGCGACATTGTCAATATCTGGCAATGAATGTTGCCATATTCCTCAATTACGTATGGTCTCTATTTTTCAATTACGTATGTTCTTCAATATTTTGATTATCATTCATTTGACATAACCAATTAAAATTTTATTATTCTTTAATTAAATACAAACGAAAGTTAAAGTGGTTAGGTATGTATTGCCAAAAACCACAATTGAACTTCCATTTGTATCTAATAATAGATTAATAAAATGCTTAGCTATTCTATACCAAATCGATTCAACATTTCAATGCAAAATATTTTTATAACCCAGTACAAATAGCAATTCAATGGCAAATTTTAAATCAATAACTAGAATAGGATATCTTCAATTTATACTAAGAAAAGAAACAACAAAATAATACATTATGATTAAGCACAATGTAATATTAATATATGGCTAAAATTATGGCAACATCATAAAAACTTAGTCAATTATCACAAATATGTAATTTAATCGATCCATTGTATGCGGTTTTGTTTTTAAGTTCAGAATTGCAAATCGATTAATTAGAAACGAAAAATTTATAGTATAATGTAATAAATTTAAAATTAAAGTTAATCACGGGAACTACCTACCTATCTGCGTTTGGAATGCCGATTTTCCTATAATCCCATTTTTCTCTCTTATTCATGTGTAAAAACAATTAACATACAATCTCAGTTATTTAAAGTTTTCCCGTACTAAATTTTCTTGATACAAAAAAATGGAATAAATTATATTTCCTTCCTTCAACTTTTATTAACTTTTCCATTTAAAATCATTGAGTGAAAATATTTTCCTTTATGTTCTTCTAACTTCTTGTTGCTTTTGTTGCAAAAAGTTTTTTATTTTACTTTGTTAATTTTTTTCCTTGTTATAGGTTTTTAAGGAAACAGTTTAATAATTAGATGTTATAAGATGCGAACAATTACTTGTTGTAATACTTACATAAAACAGAAGAAAAATTGTATCATATTTATAAAAGTTTTGTTGTTTCAAAGCAATTAAGTTGGGATAAAGGATGCGTATTAATTTGAGATAAAAATGTCGTTTTTGATAATTACAATGATAATTATGAACATCATTATTGATGATTAATTAGTTTTAAATTGCTCTTATTTCATTCAAATTAAAAACAATTTTGACGAGTTGTAATCCTAAAAGATATTGCTAAATTACGTATCTATATACATGGATTCTTACTTACTTATTAGATAACAACGACGATTTGGATAACTCCAATATCGTACCAAACATTTCTTACAATTTTCTGTTCATCTACAATGGGGGAGGTTTGTTGTACCATACAAATGTTTATTTTTGTCATTTTCTTTATGTCTGTAAGAACACGGTGATTGTTAATCAGTATTAATCAATTGAATCAATTGTGAATTCTGTTAGTTTTCTAGTTCTGTTAGTTAGTCTCACAACAACTGTTATTGGAAACTTAGTAATTAGGTAGGCTAAAAATTTTTTCATCACAATGGCATACAAAAAACGTGAGTTAGTATAATGAACTGAATTAAAAAAATGTAATTCCCCATATGTATTGTTTTTTTCGTTGACACAAATAACATAATTCGTTTATTTGTAACAAACACTAATCCTGACGTAGTGTTCATTACATCAAAAAACCAAAACCCAATGTACCACAAAATTTTGGTAAACATAAAATAACAAACAACATTATTAACACAACATCAACATAAAAAACAAAATCCCACAAACAAGTCAACAAACGTAAATAAAAAACAACAAAATTGCGTATACTAACTTACAATATCAAAAGAATAATCAACATAAATTCTAAAAAAAAAATTCACTTTCTCGTTACCTTTGTCACTAAATTAATTCTAAATAGCACAACTGATGTTTCACCCCATCTTGTAGAAATAACGGAAAACAACACAATATTAATGATCTAGAGGAGTTTCGGCAAGGGAATGGTTGAATGCCGTAATAAACACATGAACCTTAATTTACCATAAAAATATAAGCGTAGAATTTCGTCTAACGTTTTCTATTATTTTCTTATAATTTAAAATTAAATTAATTTTCAATGATATGCTAAGGACATTTTTTTTTCTAGAAACATTCATATATATAAAGATATAAAAAAAACGTGACTTGGATTTTGGTGAAAGATTAATGTAACAAATATATTTACTGGAAATGATGAAGGTAAATTAGGTCGAAATAATGTGGTTGGGTGAAAAAGATTTTTATAATTTGCTTTGAGATTTTAACAAAATTGAAGTGAAAGACAATTTTTTTTTGAATTTTAAATTATTTATTAAATGATGAAGGTTGATGAAGGGTCTTCAACTAGGGAGACGAAATGTTAATAATTGAGACATTAAACGTAGGGTTTGTTATTCAGTACAAGAAAATTGATTAAATGGATGATTCGGTCAAAATTGATTATTTTGAGTGACGCATTTTGGGTAAGATGTATATGTTTTTATAGGTTAGTAGGAAATAGTTTTTATTTGATTAAAAATTAGAACTATGGGTTTAAAAGAGTAAATGTGAGTACAGGTGAGCCTTAGAGTTATTGAAAACGAACTCTGTAATGAACACTGGACCTGCTAGTGAAGTCACTAACAGGAAGCAATGAAAGGACTGCGTGCTTAGCAAGGTTTCTTCCGATGGACTTCAGTAATGTACGTTCGAGAAGTAATTTCCCCCAGTCCAGTACAAATAATCAGACGGGCACGCATTCTTAACTGTATAAACGGATTTTAAATAAGTAAAACAAAGAACAGGAACTCTGACGACCCCAAAAGGGGCGAAAAAGCCAAGATCATCACGAAAATACAATTACAATTATTACCTGGCTCCATGATGGCTCAGTTTCAACTCTTCATGCCAACGACAATTAATACGTCCTCTTAACTCCTTACATCACACGTCATCTTAACTCTTTACATTAAGCAATAAACTAGAGTACAATTGTAAGTAATAGTTCTTCCAAATACTCAGCCAATTTACCAGGCGATTGTTAAATCATAATGCAATCAAAATTGTTGCGCCCAAAAAAACAAACATAAAATTATTACGACGTCAAACGATGAGGCAATCAAAATTGTAGCGCTTAAAATTCTAATGATGTTCAAAAATACAAATAAATATTTTTTTATTATATTTTTTTTCGTTTTCATTCATTATTGAGTGTTTTAAGTATTTTCATAAGCCGATTTCAAATATCAATTTTTGCTAACCAAAGTGTTCGAGTATATTCAGGGAACTCACCTCAACTACAAATGTCATGTCAATTTCATGAATCAACAACATCACAAAATGAGACAGAAACCGTAAAAAAATCATTAAAATAAATGAGAAAAACGAAAAGTTCTATTGAATGTGTTGATTCATATACAATAAAGTTGTTTAGACAACTGAATTTTTTTTTTACGGGCAAATAGCTGTAACAACTCGAGGGTCTATTCTGCATCTTAAGGTTACCAGAAACAACCTTTTTACACGTTTATATAGCGAGCCGCTTGATCAAAGACAGACGCCCGCTTCAAGCCGCACCTTACATGGAGAAGAGACGCTTGAGTCACATTGGTCTTAGGGCACCAATTTGCCGTGATGTACCATAATTGGCGAAGCAGTTTTTACTCTGCTTGTCTCCGGTACACCAACCTAATTCTGTCAGCATTAACTATGCAGCACGAGGTGGACGTCGAATTTCGGATTTCGCTACTCCTCCAACTGTGGGGGTTGGAAATTTATTTTAGAACAAGAGGGAAAGCTAGTCTGACCAAAATTTGGCTGCTGTTGTCGAGTTCGACAACTGACATTTTGGTATGTTTGGGTTCTTATATTAATATAATGGGTTGTATTTGTTTATTATTTTAAGTATGTTGAGGTTCCGCTTACTACACGTTAAACATCATATTATATATTTTTTAACACATTATTTATTTGGTTATTTATTACATTTACTTAATGTAATTACATGGTAACACATAACAATATATATAACACTATATAACTCAGGCCACTATTTGAGTGTAACTTTCTTTATTAACAACATCACGTACACTGAATATATATTAGTTTTATACTTTCAATTTCTTTCGTAAGAAACTGCAGCGTCAGGCGCTTGGAATATGATATGTTTTTATGAATATACTTTAATGCTGATAATATTATTAAAGTATAGTGTAACCCTAATGGTCAATCACTACACCTCCCCTTTTTTTTTTAAAAGAAAACATATTCAATTCGCCTGACACTACCTTTCTTTAATACTAATTTTTGTTTTGAACTGTTCTCTTAGAATTGAGTATTCGGTGTTCCGGCATTGCTCTAAGCCATTGGCAGCTAGAAGTCAGCGAGTACTCGATTCCTTACATTTAACCTTGTTTGCGGTTTTTAGAGAAAATTATTATTTTTTATTAAGTTTAAAAATTAGCTCTTGCATAATTAGATTATGTGTACGTGTGTGCTATTTAAAGTTTTAAACATTGTTAACTTAACGCATTTATTTAATTTTACATTATTACTTAAGATTATTATTTTTTTTAGCTACTAACTTGAGAAATCGTCATTATTTCCTCGAATGCCCCATTGAGAAGTAATTTTTCTCAAGCTAGGTCAATAATAATAACAAACAATTACCTAGGTTAATAATGACAAATTTTCTTTTATTTTTGATTGAAATGAACAAAACAACACAAACAAATAATAATTGCATTGCTTTGTTTCGTTTTATTTGTATGAAACTAAACTTCCAGGCTACTTGATATTTTAAAATATTTAAAAAATGAAATGGAAAATGACTAATATAAATATCTAATGAAAGCAAATATGATAATTAGTGTTAGTAGTTAAAAAAATTCTATATATACCTCGGTTGAGAAGACTAATATAGACCTCGAACATTATATCCCTCGGCGCTACGCGCCTCAGGATCTAAAAGTTCTCGGTCAATAATAGCCTACTTCTCAACCTTGTTATATAATGTACTATTATTAACAATTTATGTTAAATTATTGATTGTATACCTAACGGATAAAATTAAATGTAAATGGTTGGACAAACATAATTGTTAGGTGTAATTTTTTTGTCAGTGTAAACGCTAACCTGAAACAAACGTCATCAACAGAAAAATCGGTTGGCAATAAAAAACCGATATATCGGGAGCTGTTTCTTTTTGTTTGATCATATCAGTCGACATGAATGACGTAAATCAAGGACAAAATTAATTAACTAGTGAAGCTGTGGTTTACGAGTTGGCGGCGATTAACTTTTGGGTGTTTAAGATTGAAACAAAGAAATATTTTCGTTGTGAATTTAATAGTGGATACCGAACCGAGAGCAAGCCTTGCGTCGGTGATTACTTTTACGTAAGGAGGGAGTTTTGTCGTTGCAAAATATTCTGAATGTTCAATAGACCGGGGTGTAATCCTACGTCGATAGCAGTTTTTGGACTAACGGTTCAGCTGGTTGCCGCTATTCGACGATTTATCGAAGCATGATGAGCAGCTAAAAGATTACGAATTGGAATGGGATTGGACAATATCATGGGGTGAGTTTGCTTTTATTTAATTATATTATATTTTATAATTAATGTGAATGAATGCGTAGGCTTGCGACTGCGAATGTATAATAACATTGGTATTGCCAACTACATTCCTCGACACACATCCACACATTCACGCACCCGCAGTCGCAAGCCTCAAATCAATTATCTTGATAACGTTATCTTGTTGTTTTGGATCAAAATCATAAATGTTTTCTTATTAGATAGAAAATGGCGTCAAATTATGTAGAATTTTTAATGACAAGTTTAATCTTAAATCCTATTGCAACAATTCGAAGTGATGATGTAGATCAAAAAACTAATTCAAGATGTGATTTGCTGTGCAGTGATGATAATTTAAATTTACAAGAGAAATTCAAAACTGATTGGCAACGAGGAGGCCGATATTTCAACTTGGGATTTGTGACAAGCGCAGTGACTTTAGATAAAGTTAGAGATCTAAATTCAACTGAAAATCAGTGTACAATTTCGTGTAATGAAGCTTATGAGGAGTTGGACAAACGAGATTCGTATCATATTGGTTGTAATCAAAGGTATGAAATTCAAGCCACTGCTTCTTTTGTATACGGGTGGTTGGCTCTCTTCTGAATGTTTATATTGACTTAGATATACACACACTCTTTTTACTGTATCTTAAATTTTGTTGCCCTTACGTTAGATTTCTTGCATGTAAATAATTTACAGCTATTTTAACGTTTACGCTGGACTCAAATTCCTTGATGTGGATCCAGCGCAAGAAATAAATTGTTATTTTTATTATTATTTAAAATCTTTAAATACTCTAACTGAATATGCTATAATGTATAGATATGCTAGACAAAGTTAATCAAAGCCGTTAGTATTTTGATCTACAAACATGCGGAGTAATAATAATCATATTTTCTATTATCATTGACATATGGGGAATATTATCATCAGTCATTTATGTTTATACATCTCGGAAATTAAAATACAACCTTCAATAGGAACATATTGATATATTAAGAAAAATAAAAGTTTTATAGGAATTTGTGGTTTCCATTTAATTCTCAGTATGCGCCGTGACTACGTTGATGAAAGTAGTGTATGTGTATATGTATGCATGTGCTATATGTGGGTATGGTAGAAGGTGTGAATGCATGTACGAGTGTGTATGTGTGTGTGTGTGAGTGTCTGAGGTGCGAAAGCGTGTGAATGTGTAGTAATCTATGGGGTTGGACGTGGTGATCGTGGTTCTTTCGCATATGGGGGTCGCCAGAGTCCCATTATTTCACTTGTATTTTTTTGTTTCAACCCGTTATAATATTGTATTTCACGTACATTATGTTTATTTGTGCTGAAGTAGCAGGATTTCTTACTCGATCCCAATGATTGAAGCTGGTCAGGGGCAAAAAAACTAATCTCGCTAGGTACGCGACCTGCTAAGCCATTTATTTGAGTTTCAACGAGGTAGCGCTTCATTACAAAATTAATATAAAAAATTATGTTGCGCCAATTCCACAAGCGATTGCAGAACAATATATAGCTTCAGAAAATGCAGATCGATAGTACCTTCTTCTAGTCTGCTATAACTAGCTGACCTTTCATAACATAACCTAATCCTTCATAAGGGATATCTGAACGCTTTTGTCTTTTAGTGGCTTTTGGTATTCCTCCAAAGATATCTGCTTTCTAGAATCAGTGGTTCCAGTAGGATTTCTGGAATGCATATTTTTATTTGTGTAGCCAATTTGAAATTGGTTTTAGCTTGATTCGTTGTATCACCATAAGGAATCACCTCAAGCCGTTTAAAAATTTGCCAGGCTTTATTTCTAGTGATATACTTCTGCCTAGTCAGTTTATAGCTTTTAAACAGACCTGCTGCACTTGAGCATGGATGTTCATTGTCACTGTCAGAGAAGCTAACACTTGCATTTCTATCAGAGATCCACCTACTGGCCAGATTCTGCTTTTGCAAATCCTCAAAAGGATCGAAGTCTTTCTTATTTTTATTTTAAATATTTTTATGTTGCATTAGAGTTCCTTTGAACATTGGAGACAAGGCAAATTACAATTGAAGGTCCTCTAATCTCCAAGTGGCTTTGTTTGTGACCAAACTAATTAAAATAGAACCCTGCCAGGCGTCAGACTCGTCGGATGGTAAATTTAAACCTAATGAAACAAACCCTTAGCAGTATTCGTAGTGCAAAGGTGTGTATGTAGCCGGTCATTTCATAGAAACGCACTATTAATTTTAATTATATTTAATCAAACAAAAATGCACAATTGTTTTAATTCTATTATTCAACATAACTAGGCAAAAATCCATTCCAAAACGAAATTGAATCCAACATAAAAAGATCTTCAAAAGCATTTTCACATAATCTAAATTCATATTTTCCATAAATATTTCAATTTAATCGTCCATTTGCATTACAAAAATCTTCTGCTTCCATAGGCATGAAATTTAATCAAATAAAACAAAACAAAAATCTATACCATTTTAAGTTTTTCAAGCAAATATCTACAACAAAAAAGGAAACCAAATATTTAGCTTTGTCTGAACAAAAAAAAATATTCAGAGAAAAACCTAAGACGGAACGAAACTTTAAAAGGATTAAAAAAGTGTATTCAAACAAATCAGCTAAACACAAACAAAAATCCACCCGCATCACTCCTGATGATAGGATTGGATACTTAAAACTGATAAAACTTTTCTCTCTCTTCTATTTAGTGGTTTTGGTGTCTTTGTCGTTTCGATTTATTTTTTTTATTTTCCATAAAATTTCAATTATTTCCTCCTCTCAGATGAAGACAAAATCTAAGATATAATATTTAAGATAGGAAAATAGATAAAAGTTGGATTGAACCGATTAAGGAAACGAAAAACATGAGAAAACGGTAAAAGGTTATCGTTCGCACAACCAAAATTGTGCTCGAGTAATCACTTTTCCTTTTTGTAACACAATCTACTTAAAAACTTCTCTAAGAAACAAAATAAAACAGTGACATGGAAAAAAATAACTGAAACGAGTTGTTAGTCATTTTGATTATTTTTTATGGATGTGAATACGGATTCTTGAATGCTGACAAAAGGAAACAAAAGTGTTTGAATGAAATTTGATGTCTTTTGAACGAAATGTATATATTTGTAATTGAATTTTCAGGATATTTTTTTTGATTTTAATTTATTTTTTATTAAATTTTTTTTTTCGTTTTTGATGTTCGTATTTGGAAAAGAAATGTAGAAATAAAAAGAGACGAGAAAAATACTTACAGCAGGAAATTGGTATATGGAATTATATATTTTGATTAAACATTATGATTCCGTTTTTGTATTTTGATAAGAAGGTTAATTAAGTTAGCAAAATATAAAAATAATAATATGGAGATATTGGATTTTTTTATGACATTTGGATAAACATGGAAGTAGTTTATTGTTTGAAGAGATATTTGAAATTTATACGTACTCACATGTTACAAAGGTAAACATATCAATTTCGATTCAAGTATCGTATTAGCCGTTAGTATCGTATTAAAGTTAGTTTGCATGTTTCATAATAGAATGTGAGTTGGAGATTCTGCGTACCATAAATTCTTTTAATTGATCACTTTTTAACAACACCTTATTGTTATTCACTTCTTATCATCTTATATAGAACTATTACTTAACATTAAACCTGGTTGGCTCATTGAAAACTTACGCGTGCTAAGTTAAGCTTGATAGTTATACACAAAAATTCATTAAAAAAACGATAGCGTTCAACGAAAAATATCTCGACTGTTACAGGGCAGGGCGAAAGGAAGATACCCTCTAAAAATGTTTGTCTAGCATACATAAATGTGAAGTGATATTAGGCAGAGCTTTCAATTCAAACTTAGACCTAGACCTAAGATCGCGTTGAATTTTGGGCCATCCAGGTGCTCGGTTGACGTGGAACGTTCAATATATAGATATGACACCACGTCACATATCCTACCGTTAGACACTCCCTTGAAAAATTACAAAATATATAGCTTAGTTTTTTTATGATCACTTATCTGTGTTAATTTATTCGGTCTTAAAATAATGTTTGATGTCAATCAAGTCCTTAGGTATATACATTTTTTTATTGAGATTTGACGAGCATTTTAAGGTACAACGTTGACTACCGCAATTGATAGAATAGTAAGGTTTGATGTTTCGACGGCAATGGCGCAAATTTATCAAAATCTCTTCATGTAACTTTCTGTAGACAAAATTTTCTTGAGAACATTTCAGATAAAAGTTTAAATACTGATCCTAAGAACAATAAATGACCTCGGTCTAAAAACTTAGATTTCGACCATTTCAGATCAAATCGAGAGGGGGTCTTAGGTGACCATTTCCGATTTTTCTGAAAATGCGTTAATAGATTCGTATCGTGAAAATAAAAAACCAATTTGAACAAAAAAATTCAATAAGTGGTTTTTCATGAGATATCACCATACAAAGTTTCGCGAAAATCGGGAAAAATCTAAGAAGGAGTCAAATTCAAAAACTCACAGCTCTTTCATTTTTTATCCGATTTGCGTCAACAGTATATCGTTGGAAAGGTAATTTAATCTACTTTAAGATTAATTATTCAAAATTTATTGTTGCCTAACGAGAGATGGTCAAAATGTGAGTTTTAATATATTTTCACCCTTCGGCTCAAAACCTTACCTTTAATTTTTTTTTTAATTTTTATTTTAAAGGTCAAAAAATTACCTTTTCAACGATATACTGTTCTTGATGGTATCTTGATTCGTTAGGTTTTTATTGAGTTTTTTATGGGATATGCCATGAATTTTCAGTACAAAGTTTTACCGAATGAGTAAAAAACCGACCATATTCTCTATGTGGTGACAGACAACTAACTAGATATCCTTTTTTTCTATAACCTCTAAAAAAAATCCCAAAAAGTAACAACATGCTGAAACGATTAAAAATGTAAAAGGTTAGAGCGACGAGGCGCCAATATTATTTGTTCCTTTTGAAATGTCTATTTATTTTTAATTCTCTTTATCTCTCTCCCTCTCAAAAATGATAACAATTTTTTAAGAACTAAGGATGAGAAAAAATAAATTTTAATAAGTTAGTTTGTTCAAATTTAGATTCAGTAAAAATTGGTCTTTAAAAATAATTAGTTAAAATATCTTTTTAGAGTTAAATAAAAACAAAATAAGTGACATAAAATATTTTTTACGAATAAAATTAAATTAAAAATAAGAGTGCTAGTGCTATAAATATAAAATATAATTTTAATAAAATTATTATTTTAATAAAATTATATTAAATAAATATTTTATCAAAATGTTGTGTGCTGAGCCAAACATAAAATGCCATTTGAATGAATGCGATAAATGCTCCGGAGTGAATGAAATGAAGCAATTCTTCGAACAAATTCTTGAAGATAACCAAATGGAGAGTATACTATACAAACAATTGGTCAATCAAAGCGGTAAATTTTGAACTAGCTTATTTTTGGATTACGCCATTCATTACGCCATTTGAATTATGCCGTTCAGTAATTTATTTTAATAATTTTAATAATTTTTTTTAAAAAATAGGTAGAACGAGCTTGGAAAACATTACGCGTTCTTCCGATGATTTCATTAGGTCGTATAGCATGCAGCTGGCAACTTTGATTCCACACGATTTCATCGCGAAAAAACAATCTGATTTTTTGAAAATGAAAAAGGATCAACTGCGGCAAGGCGAGTTTATTATAATCTCCGACTTTCCGAAAAATCATCATTGTGTTATTCAGGTATATATTCATCTCCAATCGATTCGAAAAATTGGTTGGATCTACCATTTTATATTAAATGCAAAACTTTTTAAGGACGAATTACAATCACCACATTGGAAGCAGCAGCAGGCTACACTTCATCCGTTTGCGATTTATTTCAAAGATGAGAGAGATGAGTTGAAGTTCAAAAGTCTTCTGATAATTGCCGAGAGTCTGAACCACAACTATGAAGCAGTATACCAATTTCAGCAGGAACTTTTTAAATTCTTGGATGAGACTTTTCAATTCATCACAAAAATATACTTCTTTTCGGATGGAGCAGCTTCGCAGTACAGAAACAAAAAAAAAATTTCTTTCAATTGTGTCAACATTGAAAGGCCCATAATTTCGATATTGAATGGCATTTCTTTGCCACGCCGCATGGAAAGGGCCCCCATCGATGGTATTTGAGGTGCCTTTAAGCGCAACGCAACAAGAGCTAGTCTCCAGAAAAAATTCGAAGGCCATATAAGAACTGCAAAAGAACTCCACCAATGGCCCATTTCGAACAAAGACTCGGCCATTGCCTATCGCTTTTGTCCGGAACAAGAATACAAGAAAATTGAAAAGAGATTTGAAAAAAAATTTGACAAAGTGTCAACTATCGCAGGAACACAAAAATTTCACTGCTTTACTCCAATCAACGACAAAGAAATTAAAGTCTCAAGATTCTCAGCTTAGAATGATTTTACAATCTTTAAATTAATTAATTAAACAAAATTTAAAGAAACCATTTTGCATAACACTATTTACAGATCGAAAAAAAAATAAACTAAATCATATCATTTCCTGTTCTGTGATTATTTAATTTTTAATTTGTTCAATATTTTAATTTTCTTTTACTATATATGTATTTGTATTTTTCTAATGTTCTTAATAGTCTTAAGATTTGTGTTACTACTGGGCAAGAATTGGGTTTCGGCCTGTTTGCCATCGTTGATTAAATAAATAAATAAAAAGTGTATTCATACGTGTAATAAAATCGAAAATTCAAGAAAATCGATAATTTGTTCAACTTAGAGGTCAAAGGTTACGTGAGAGGTCATTCACCTGTATGGATTAAATATAGATTTTGTCGAAACAATCAATATTGCCAAAGAGCGAAGTTAGTTATCTGTGACCGAATACAGAATATGGTCGATTTTTTACTCATTCGGTAAAACTTTGTACTGAAAATTCATGGCATATCCCATAAAAAACTCAATAAAAACCTAACGAATCAAGATACCATCAAAAACATGATATCGTTGAAAAGGTAATTTGTTGACCTTAAAAAAAAAAATTAAAGGTTTTTTTTTTTTTGAGCCGAAGGGTGAAAATATATTAAAACTCACATTTTGACCATCTTTCGTTAGGCAACAATAAATTTTGAATAATTAATCTTAAAGTAAATTAAATTACCTTTCCAACGATATACTGTTGACGCAAATCGGATAAAAAATGAAAGAGCTGTGAGTTTTTGAATTTGACTCCTTTTTAGATTTTTCCCGATTTTCGCGAAACTTTGTATGGTGATATCTCATGAAAAACCACTTATTGAATTTTTTTGGTCAAATTAGTTTTTTTATTTTCACGAAACGAATCTATTAACGCATTTTCAGACAAATCGGAAATGGTCACCTAAGATTTTTGCTTTTTCCTCTCGATTTAATATGAAATGGTCGATGTGCATGTTTTCAAAATCGTAGCCCGTTTTGGCATTTCCGTCGTTGTGTTTTGATCACAACTATTCGAAATACCGTCCATCGGTCGACCCACCATCGGTCACGTTAGGCGTAATTTAGAATTGAATTAAGTGGATTTTAAACATTTTTGTTGTTGGGATTGATTACTGAATTGTAAGTGTCTCAAAAAAACTATTTTTTTTACAAATACTTTATATTTTTGTGTCTATAAACTGGGAAAACTTTTGTTACTATAAATATTGGATACAAATTTAATGATTTGAAAGAGATGAAATATAGTTGATAAGCTTTTTGATGCTTCAGTCACTTCCGCCTAGTGGAAACATATCCGGCAGTTTAAGATTAAATGTCGTTTTTCGCAAAAAATTTTAATTATTGGCAAGAATCATTTACGCTAAATGAAGGGATTTTAAAAATAGCTAAGTAACATCAAAAAAATCTATGCTTGTCTGCTGGCAGGCCAGTCGGCGGTCATGTTCGACAAAAACGTTAGCACCGATTTCAAAAATTTTTTTCTAAAAGTCTTTTTTTCTCTAAATCGCATTATTTGAATTTGATAAATCTTGGACATAGGCTTTTGGTGTGGTTTTGATAGCAGTAGAGAACTTGCTCCTATACAAATGCTAATTTGAAACTTCCATAACCGTAAAATTCTTTGCCAAATTGAAGAAAGTTGGGAACGAAGGAAGTTCTCGAAGACTTGTTCCTTCAAAACTTCAATAACCTTAAGTTATGTCTTTTGATTTTCATGAAACTCGGTACATATGCTTCTAGTGTATTTTGCATACGTTTGATAGGTTTTGGAAAAGGGAGGAAATTTAATCCAAACAACTTTTTTTTTAAAACTTTAATAGCTTTTAAAAATTCAATAGCCGATCTCAATAACCGGTCTCTTGTCCGCTTTTATTTATCGTAAGGCCATTGCATCTATGCTCAATCACTAAGCTAGCGTACCAACCTCTGGACACCTGTCACCCCTAGTTGTATATAGACTTCTAATAGGTATAGACGATAATCTGTTGACGTTTATGGCGTCTTGACTCGTGGAAAAAATTACAAAATATTTAACTAATTTTTTAAGTATTAAAATTTTTGTTTGGACCTGATTTATTATTACTTGTTACATCTTATCATGTTATGGCATATGTCATATTTTAATATATGATGTGATTAATCGTTTAGTTTTTAAAAAGAAAATATGGAGGGGCTGAAATCTCACAGCTCTGAGATATCAAGACTTCGGTCTGGGTTAAAGATTTTGATATAGTTTTCGGTAAAAAACTTTTATGAGGACATGGTTTTTAGTTTTGGGCAGCGATGTATATCAAACATAACTCTTTGTTAAAGTACAAGCATTTTTTTAACTCAGTTTAAAAATTTACTACACAACTAACACGAAACATCAATACGTTGCCAGAAAATTATAATCAAAATTCCAAAAATATTGTTAAATTAAATAAAGTCAAACTTTTTCAAAATTCCAAAAATATTCCAAAAATTAGAATAAAATCAAATATTTAAATTTTTTCTAAATTCCAACATTTCAAAAATTCTTAAAAATTCAAACTTTTTCCAAAATTCTAAAAATATTGCAAAAATTATTACAAAATCAAAAATTGAAAATTTTTTCAAAATTCCAAAAATTATAATAATATCAAAAATTTAAAATTTTTCAAAATTCTAAAAATATTTCAAAAATTCTTACAAAATCAAAAATTAAAACTTTTACCGATATTCTAAAAATATTGCAAAAATTTTTACAAAATCAAAAATACAAACTTTTTCAAAATTCCAAAAATATTTCAAAAACTATAACAAATTCAAAAACTTCCATGTCTAATTTCATTTTAGATTACATTTACGTCATAAAAACAGCTACATTTTTTTTCCAAAAAATTGGCTAAAAAATAAATGAAATCATTATTTGACACACTTGACATTATTTTTTGACAAACTTATAATGCCATAATTCTCTATAATAATAATAAAATATCATGTCATACAAACTATTAATTTTATTGTTTTCTAAAAAAAATGAGTAAAAAATAAATAAAAACCTTTCTTTTGACACACTTGACAACATTTTTTGACAAACTTATAATCCATAATTCTCAATAATAATAATAAAATTTCATTTCAAAGAAACAATTTTATTTTTTTCCAAAAAAGGGTAAAAAACTAAATAAAATTCTTTTGACACACTTGACAACATTTTTTTGACAAACTTATAATCCATAATTCTCAATAATAATAATAAAATTTCATTTCAAAAAAACAATTTTATTTTTTTCCAAAAAAAAGGGTAAAAAACTAAATAAAAATCTTTTGACACACTTGACAACATTTTTTTGACTACCTCATAATGCCATAATTCTCAATAATAATAATAAAACTTCATTTCAAACAAACAATTAATTTTATTTTTTTTTTCCAAAAAATTAGGTAAAAAAATAAATAAAAATCTTTCTTTTGACACACTTGACAACATTTTTTTGACAAACTTATAATGCAATAATCTAGTTTTTGATCTTACATACCAATCCCGACCATCAAGATTTCTCCAAATTTAATGTTCCTACTCGTAATCACTTAAAATGAACGTTTTTTAAGCCAAAAATATGAAAATTTGCTATTTTTGACACACATAATGATTTTTTTGACACACTTCCGGTACAGTTATCGAACACAGCGTCCTTTCGGATCTGTCCCTTGTGAATACCTATTTTTAGAAAAAAAAATTTTGAAATCCCTCCAGCGGTTTTCCCTGCAGCGTAGGTAATGACGGCCGGCCGGCCGGCCGGACCGCCGGCAGACAGACATACATTTTTTTTTTTTTGCTTTTTTAGAATCAGGAGGTCCTAAAACGTCGAGAAATGTCAAAAAAAAGTGGGGGTAAGAATTTCACTTTGAGCTCATGAATGTAATACTTAGGTCTTTCAGACCGAAGTAATATCAAAAAGAAAGTTCAAATTATGACTATTAACCAATGCACATTTGACAAACAATTTAACACGCAAATTCAAAATATTGGTGGATTTTATACCAACCGTAACGTCGGGCAACATCATTTCGAGCATGATAAAATACTAATTAATAGTTTGTCTATATGAAATTTTTTTTCCCGGGCATTCAGAGACGGTAATCTATAATTTACTATGGTTAACACTAAACATAACCCTTACTTTGAAAAAAAAATACTCCAAGAACCGATGACTTCCCTCTTGTCTGCCTGGTTTCACTAGATACACAGATTCCAACTTTTCATTACCTTTATATAATTCAAAGTTGAGACGAAGTCCCAGACAATCACAATAAATGGGATTCATCCCCCCATAGGCTTCAAGAACACAAACCTAAAAACCAAAACAAAACAAAAAATTGTCTGTGTGTAAAGGACCCACAAAAAACCCAGAAAAAATTCACACATAAAAAAAAAATACTTTTTAAAATTTCAATTAAAAAAAAAATTAACAAAAACTTCAATATTTCAAAAAAAAACATTTTCAAAAAAATTTAAACCAAAAGATAAAAATTAGCATTTAAAAAATACTTCGATCTTGAAAACAAAATTCAAAACAACAAAAGAAAATTCCTAAAAAAAAAATTCCTTACAAACATAAATTTCAAAATTTTTAAAAAAATGATTGAAAATTTTCAAAACGTATTGAAAAATTATCCAAAATTACCGAAAAGTACAAAAATTCTTAAAACTTATTTAATAGTTATTTAAAATTTCTAAAAACTTCACAATGTATCAAAATTATAAAATTTAAAAGAAATTGCAAATTGTTTTCAAAAAAAATGAAAAAAATTCAAAAAATAAGAGTAGAACTGTAGTAAGTAGGCCAACATCTTCAAAAACTTATTTGGGCATCCTAAAAAAATTTGAACTAAAAGGATTAATAAGGTTATTTCAGTGATACTACCAGTCCGGCAAGTCAGCACATTTGGTCTAGTTATGGCTCAAAGAGCCAAGTGCTATAGTATTTCTATTCATATAATCCCTTGTAGCCGAATGCCATCACCCAAACAGTATTTTTTTTTAAATAAAAAGTGTTGTGCTATAGGGTTTACTATATGTGTCACAACAACATATAAATACCTTTTAAGACGTAGGTCCCACAACAACTTGCGCTCTAAGGTATTGATGGACACTTTTTTAAACCTCTTCAGATTGAAACCACCTGAGATTATGGATTACGACAAGCTATTCCATTTGTATGCAGCTCGGACAAAGAAGTCTTTCTGCGATCTGCCAGTATGACAGCGTGGGGTCTCGACCATTTGATTGGTTGCGCTAGCTGATTGCCAAGTAGAACGGAGACAAGAATAAGTTTGAGGCATGGTGCTGCTGATTTCATCTGAGCACTGTTGATGACGATAATTGTAAAAAACAACGAGTTCAGCAACAGTGCGACGATGTTGTAGGGATTCAAGTTTTGATGTCAAATTTTGATCACTCACAATTAGTTTAACCCGCTTTTGAACAGAGTCCAAGAGGGCCAAGCCGGAAACAGAAGCAGCACACCAAAATTGACAACAGTACTGCATACAGGGATGCATATAGGACTTATAAACATGGTTAGATGAGAAACAGTTGTTTGATCTAATGTTGTCTTGGATGCAACGATCACGGTACGAAAAACATACGATATGATCTCTCCTATCGTTCACGCTCATTACATCCGACAGCACCCGCACAGACTATACTCTAAGGCTCCACACACCTGAAACATACAACCTTATTAAATTAGCATTCATATGCATACATCATTTCATCATTTTCCCGTTTAACCCCTTTTCCAACGAACAATTTGCGTTTAATATTTAATCGGCTTACGTTATCATCTTTAAGCAATTGTCTCAAGCATTAAATCTCGTGTTAGCATAAGAATTATAATTTTAAAAACATTTTTTTTGTAAATTAATTTAATTAAAAATTTATAATGTCAAACAAAAAAATAAATGTTAAGAATCAACGAAAAACGTAAATAAATTTTGATTTAAATAAAAATTACGTAATTTTCAATTAAATAATAAAATTTTAGAAATTTTTCATTGTATATAAAAGAATAACAACAACAACAAAAAAAGTTGATCTTTTCAATTTTCCTGAATTTCACGTATACACGTTCACTCGTATCAAATTAAAGATAGGGAAGATTTTCACAAGCAAAAAAAAAAAAAGAAAATTAAATACGAAATATAATCTGATTATAAAAAAAATTGTGTCTGATTTCGTAGTTAAATTTTTTGATTCTAATTACTTGAAGGAAGAACGCGTATATTAATTGAATTAATATGAAACGACAAAATAATGATTTCGTCAATTTTCTCGTTCGGTAAACAATTTAAATATTTCAGAGACAACTGGATTAAATTTTAGTTTCAAGAATTGGAACTGGATTAAATTTTAGTTTCGGGCGACCTTGAAAGGTCAACATTTTTCAACATTATTGTTATGAACATATGTTGTTTACTCGGTTTTGATTGCTAATGGATACAGATTAATAATTGAACCCTTACAATACTCCTTTGGCTGTTTTCACAGTAGCGGCTTTTACATGTTTATCTAGTCGATGACTATATGAATCAAAAAATATCGTAAGGGGGGCAATAGGTGTAATCGGTCTAGAATTTAAATATTTAGTTACTTAAACCAATACTGTGAAATATTCATCATGCGTCAATTTTTCTTTAGAGCTTGCTCTGCGAAGATGATGTTTGCAAATGGATTGCTTTACCTTTGGGGCCTGACCCTTTTATTGCTCAGTAAATTTTGGGTTGCTTCTGTCACAAGTAACACAATTATGAATACAAATTTTTGTTTGATTTTTACTTTTGTTAGTTACCCAAAAACTTGGTCTTAAAACTGCTAAAAGAGCATGTGGTTCAAAATGCTATCAAGATATAATTTAAAACGGTTACTGACAATATGTATAGTTTCTCAATCAACATAAAAGAGTGATCGAGTGGGAAATTCTATGTTAGATATAAAATACAATACCATAACCTGAGATGTAATTTCCATATAAAACACAAGCCTAAATAAGTACCATAACAGTATGCAAAAATTAGCTCACTAATTTTTCCTTAAATTCTTCCGTTGGTCTATCGTAGTTCTTGGCAGTATTGGCTTAGTTTGTACCAAAATCATTTTGTTGGTTAAAGCGTATGTCACTGTCTTGGGGCGATGGTAATATAACTCTTTTAGTAAAACCTTCAGATAAATCTGGTCTACCAGTCAAAGATGATTTGAAAGCCCAAAAAATGTCGCTATGGAGTCCCACGATTGACGCCATCTTGAAGTTAGACAAAATAACTCATTGCGAGCTTATGCTGGCATATATTCTGAGAACCAACCTCACTCACGGGAAAAATATTAAACGTCACAAAAAACATTTAGCATTATTTCAAAAAAAAATAGGGAAGAGCTGTGGCTGATAGCTAAACCACTTCTGATTGCTAGATGACTAAAAAATTACATTAACTAAGGGAAATTTTGTAAATCACGATAAGCATTGGCTTAAAAGGCTTACACTCACTCCTGCGTACTCAAAAACACAAAATTGAACACACCTAAACTCCAGAACAACTATGTTGGGATCCAAAAGATCCAAACAATGTCGCTCTTGAGCCCTAGGTTGGGCGCCAATTTGTCCTAAGAGATCAGGGAGTCAATTCTAACTTGATGACTTCAAGTCATATGACTTGAATTTCGAAATTGAAGTCATAAATATCAATTCTGTCTGGGTCATATGACTTTTACCAAACTCATTTGAAATGTCAAAAAAGACATTAAAAAAAAAGCTGTGACTATCGTTATGTATTAAAAATACCGAATGATAAATTTTAAAAAAACTAGCTAAACCGCCCACAAACAGCCAAAATGTTGCTCTAGTTGATTATTTAGAGTTGGCTCGAAACCAATTTTCATCTGCAGAGAATGGAAAATGCAAACTTGCAGGATGTAGCATGCCTTATAAATGCAATGGGAGGGGCTCATAAAACTGGATCAATTTGGAAAAAATATTGGGAGAATTTGCGACTAATAACGAAAATTGGATATAATGGAAGAAATGCTCCAAATTCAAAAGGAGAATTTGGCTTGCGTTTGGAAATATTGTTTTACCTGTGTTACTATTTTAATGAATGAATTGTAGATTTAATTAACGAATTAAATAAATTATTAATTTTATAATATTCGTTTGAAATATTTTGAAATGTACAAAATAAGAATTAAAATTGAGGAGCAATTTCGTCCCGCATTCTCCTGCCTACTATTAGAAAATTTACTGCATTTCTTGTATTTATATTATATAGTGGATCAATACCATCCTCTTCGTCATCCACTTCCATTGAAAATTCGTTATCCGACGGTAAAGTATAATTTTCTGTCAACATAATATTATGGATGATAGCGCATGCATTAATTATACTGCCGGAACGTTGCAGAGTATACTTTAAAATTCTTTGACCAGAGAGACATCGAAAACGACTTTTTAGAATATCCATTTTGTATAAAACTTAAAATTATGTATCATAAAGAAACACAAATTTACATATAACTGACAGTAATTGAATTCTTTAAATGTCAAACAGTCATTCTATGAAAATTGATTTGAAGTCACTCACTTTTTGACTTAGAATCGCAAAACATAGAATTTTGAGTTCGAATAAATGAGTGACTCTCTTTGAGTTGGATTTTTTTAACAGTCATATGACTGAGTCACCTCATCAAGTTAGAATTGACCACCTGGTGGACAGTTGGTCGTGTCCGTGAAATCACTCGTTTCTAGCTCAAGCTGGCGTGAATTATAGGAACCACTTCACTCGCAAGAAAAATTTAACTTTGCAAAAAAAAAAAAAATGCATGATCTACCTCACAACTATCCCTATGCTATTTAATATAACATTTCATTTTATTCAACTTAAAGCACCAAAAAATTCAAACCCAACTCACCTAGCCGGTTTCCTTCTCGGCTTACGTTTCCTCATACCTGCTGTTGTTGATTTAAATTAACTTTTCGTATATGTCTCTTTGGTGTCTATATGATTACCTTAAAGATTTTTACTTTCTTCGTCATCGTTTATTTTTTAACATATCTGCTGGATTATTTCCATAATCATCTTCAGAATATGAAG
The DNA here is from genome assembly GCA_963693315.1 of Diogma glabrata. Taxonomy (NCBI): domain Eukaryota; kingdom Metazoa; phylum Arthropoda; class Insecta; order Diptera; family Cylindrotomidae; genus Diogma; species Diogma glabrata. The sequence continues at coordinate 35,796,073 of OY856188.1, forward strand.
CCACAAAACAAATATTTTTAATATTTTTAATATTTTTGTTTCTTAACATGGGTTATGCACAATTTTATGCACGGGGATTTTGTATCATGCACAATGAATGCACGTTTCCTCTATTTTTTAAAAATTGTTTTGCGGGTTAATCACTAATCACTTAACACAGGAAGGAAATATTACATCTCAAATTAAAACTTCAATAGCTTAAATCAATGTAGCGAAAAATCAACATTGCAGATTATTGATATATTTCCCTGTTCTTTGCTAAAACTGTTATTTCTGAAATAACTTCTACATGCATAAAAAACACTCGTAGTAATTTAAAATCGCTTATAACCATATTTGTATTACATAAACGAAATGAAAACAAAAACATATTTTTCCCCAATAATAATAATAATAATATAAACTTATAAATTCATATTACTTCCCTTGTACAAATATATGAAAAAAACTCCATTTGCCTACCTTCGACTTCAATTTTTTTTCATTTTTCTTTTTATATAGTTATATAAATTTTCATTTCTTTTCTTTCATTTTTCTTGATTGAATAAAAATAACAAAGACAAGAAAATAAAAGAAAATATTCCGTACGATGAACATGAAAATATTCGATAAAATAAAATTTACAAGAACATAACGTTTTCAGAAACATGTTACCCATATAGTCTTTCGGCAATCACAGGAAATCTTGCGTTTATGATAAAATTATTTTATCACCTTCTTAATCGATTCGATATTTATTTTTCGGATGCGACTTCAGTCTAACGACAACAAAATTTGTTTGTAGTAAAAGCTTTTGTTTCAAGGAAAAACAACAATTGTGCATGTATATCGTACTTGAATCCAATCAATTTTAGCTTTTCCGTAAACACATTTCCAAGGAAAATTTGTTGTCAAAAATCTGATTAAAAACTTTAATTTTTGTTTGTTTACTGTAGTTATAAAATTACGTTTTTTGTGGTTATGATAATAACGTAGATAAGCGAAAGAGAAGTGCGATTTTTTATCTTGATATTTAAGTTTATTGATGTAGAAAATTTTCAGACTAGAGAAAAAGTTGGAGCTATAGATATGGCTCCAACTTAAAAACCAGTAAACCAAACCACCTAATTAAGCAACAATATTTTTTTCATGTGGTCAATCGCTTTTCTTAAAGCTTTAGATTTTTTTTCTTTCATAAAATCGCCTGAGTTGTAAAGCTTCAGTCAGTCTTGAACCCAAAGACTAATAATTTTTTCATCATATTTCTTGTAATATAAATCATTATTGTGAAGCAAATCGGTTTTTAATGCCACACATTTTTCAGTTAAATTCATTCAATATTAACTTGTTTTTTTAACTGAAGCAAAGTTGTTTTTTGTTTCTTGTTTACTTAATAGAAACTTTTTCCCAAAAATGAATAAAAATATTGTTTCTGTTATAGAAACGAATAAAAATTTTTATGTAGGAATTCTTTTCAATTATTTACTTTAGAAGTTTTCTTTTCATTTTCTTAAAATACAATTATTTAATTAAGTTTTTTCTTTAAATGAATTTTTTAAGTCGATGTAAGCTTAGAAACCTTCAATCAACCCTCAATACAGACTTAAATTTTTTTCATTTTTAAATTAGAAAAATTTCATCGTCAACCTCAAATTTGACAACGGCCCATGTTATTCGAAACATTCAAATTTAAAAATTGGACATTTTTATCAAAACAAATTTTAACCCTCTTCCAAAAATCCAACAACCAATCTATATTTGTGTATTAGTTTTTTTTTTTGAAATTTTATCAGAAATCAATCAATCATCTTAAATTTATAATAAAAGTAATTTAAAGTTAAAAGCTTTTTTCTACTACCCAACATAAAAAATCTACTTTCGATGTTTGTTCATTGCATCGAAAACTTTTTTTGCGTCACCGGTGATAAAAAAACCTATACGAATTACTTTCGTACCTAGTGACGAAAGTAATTTGTTAAAAGTCATCTATTTTCTAATTTCTTAACTAGAATAAAATATGCTACAATACTCGTTAAGTGAATCGATTGATTGAATGAAATAATTTTGTTAGTGTTAATTTGTCTCTGTTAGGAGGACGATGTTAATTTATTTTTGAATTATTTACGGACAATTTACATTAAAATTGTAAAAATAATAATAGTTAGGTATATAATATTCATATATTCTTTTTAAATAGTATGAATAAAAACAGTTGGTGTTAAGATATTTTTAAAAAATTTTATTTCACCTATTTTTTTTTTTTTTTTTTTAATATATTCATAACATTTTTATTTTAGTATAATTACAATAAACTTAACACTACAATGTTTGTTATAAAATGTTAATGAAATAGGGAGACCATGTGCTTAATGCAGTGGTTGGTCTACCTTCAAATAATAAACAAACTTTTAAATATTGATTGGGGGGTGCGTTTAATTAGGTTGTTTGAAAAAAAAAAATAAAATGAAAAGGATAAATAAAACAAGATAATAAATTCAAAACAATACAAAAGAAAGATTTGAGCTACAACAAAAACAAAAATTTAAACAAAATAATTAAACAAAATAAAATATGTCTTACATGTTGCTATGCAAAATATCACAGCCATCCACTTAAGAAATTTACACTATTATAGAATGAAAAAGCTTCAAATATTATAAATATGTTTACGCGATATAATAATACAACAAAGGCAATAAAGGAAAACAAAATTGACCAATAAATAAATTCTCAATTTCTCAAACACGTAACCAAAACTTGAAAAGCTGACCTTCGATATCTTCAATGGAAAATAGCCATTTTTTTACTACTTCAAGAAACGCTTTTAAAAGTTTCTCATTTTTTACATTATCCGGCAAACTATTGAATAGGCATGGACCCATGTATAAATATGAGCGTCTAAAACCTTCTTTAAGGATCTTTGGTAAAATACACAGACTTCTATCCCTAATATTGTATCTAGTGTGTAGTTTTATATTTAGTTGACCACTACGCTTAAAGAAGGGTTTTAAGACCGTATAAACATACAAATATCGCAATGGTAATGAATTTGCCATAATGAATAGAGGTAAGCTAGTATGTGTGCGTTTTCGTTTTTCGATACAAAATTCGAATTGCATGCTTTTGGCCAGTAACTACGGGCTTTATATTTGTGTAATAAGCACTACCCCAACAAGATATACCATACTGAATTCGCGATTTAATCATTGCATTGTAAAAGAGTAAATGTGTTTTGTGGAACAAAAAGTCTAATTAGATACATTTTGCGGATAGCAACCATTATATTTTTTGCTAAAGCTTGAGTATGTAGTTTAAATTTTAATTTCTCATCTAATATCAAACCTAAATACCTAAAACTTGTCACAGCCTCAATAGGGATACAAAGTTCATTGCATAAATGACTCTATTGCAAAAAACACTATGATATATAATTTGTTTTGTAGGAGCAGGCCCATTTTCAAAAAACATGACTTTCGTTTTGGGGCTTAATAACATTAAATGATTGTCAAACCAAGCTCTTAAGATATATAGATCATGACGAATTAAGGAGTCTAACACACCTGAGCTTTTATATGGATAAATTACAGCCATATCATCTGCGAAAGCAACAGGTTTTCCCTTAAGACCAATGGAAAAAACAGAATTAAAATATATAAGAAACAAAATAGGACCCAATACAGACCCTTGAGGTACTCCAGTATTCAATAGTATTGGATCGCTGAGCTCACCATTAACTTTTACTACCTGTGAACGATTTTTCAAATAAGAAGAAAACCATTCAAGTGCCACTCCTCGTATTCCAATGTGATTCAATTTAGTCAGCAATACCTTGTGATTCACTGTGTCAAAAGCTTTGCTGATATCAACAAACAAAGCCATAATATTATTATGATTATTTAAATTAGATTGTACGTAGTTTATGAAAGAAATAAGGGCATCCTCAGTGCTTTTGTTTTTTTGAAAGCCGGATTGATTTTCGTTTACAAAGTTTATCTTTTCCAAATAACTAACTAATTGTTTCTTCACTATTTTCTCGAAAACCTTTGAAACCGCAGGGAGTAAAGATATGGGTCGGTAATTGTTCAAGTCCAGTTTACTTCCTTTCTTATGAAGTGGTATAACAACAGCTAATTTCATTTCGTCGGGGAAGGAACCAGACAAGAAACTACGATTGAATATGTACGCGAGAGCTTCCGAACAGCATGGAATAACTTTTTTCATTAGAGAATTACTAATGTTATCAATTCCATGCGACTGCTTATTTTGTAACTCTGCAGTAGCTCTTAAAACATCAGATGAGATGACAGGCTTAAAGAAGAAACTATTTCCATTAGAGTTACAATTACCATAAATTGTGTCTGACCCCACAGAATGCTTTGGAATAGATTCTGATATTTTTATAGGAGCACTTGCAAAAAAAGATTTAAACTCAGTTGCAATATCTTTGGAAACCATAATTTTTTTATCTGTATCAGCTTGGTTTATAGTATGTATAGTGTTCTCATTACATTGTTTAGTTAAAATGCTATCAATAAGTTTCCACTGCATTTTACTATTACTTGAACTAGCTCGAAATCGATCCTCATAATAGGAGATTTTAGTTGATTCGATGGAATCCCTTAATCTATCACAAAATTTCGAGTAATATTTTGATAGTTTTTTATTTTGAGGGAACCGTAACACTTTCTTATACAAAACCTTTTTCTTTTTGACTAAGGATAATAATTTATCAGTCATCCAAGGCTGAAGTTTTTTATTTGATACCTTGTTGATGTTTTGAGTGCAATTTGTAACATGTGAATTAAAAATGTTAATAAAGCTTTTATATGCTAGACTCGGATTCACTTCCACAAATACTTCGTTCCAACTTTCGTTAGCCAGTGTCTCAACCAGTTTTCCTAAATTTATTTTAAAAGCTTTTTCAAAATTTGCTCTCAATGGTTGGTTTTTTTGCTTATAGTTTATATGAAGAATGATCATGTTATGGTCTGTTATCTTTAAATCAGCATAAATGGCTTTGGCGACTACACGATTAGTTTCACTTCGATGATAAACATGGTCTTTACAAGTTCCAGACATTAATCTTGTGGGAACATTAACAAGAGACTCAAGACCAAAAGCAGATAACAGAAGTTGAAACTGAAGAGAATTAACAGTATCACTCATGATATCAATGTTAAAATCACCCACTAGAAATAAATTTTTGCAATTCATTGAACCGCATAAGATTTCTAATTCTGAAACGAAGAATTGCTCAGAATGAAAGTGAAATCTATAAAAACACACAAAACATAAATCTATACCGTCGATGCATACATTGATTTGTAGACAATCAGCTGATCTGAGAGAATGCCTAGTAATATTATATTCATTAATAGAATTACTCACATATACCACAACTCCCCCAGCGGCATACTCATTATTGCAATTTGCATGCATTTTGTAACCTGTTGTGTTATAATTTTCGAGTTCATTGTCACCTATCCAAATCTCGGTTAAAAAAATTAAAAGAGGTTGAAAACTAAGACTTTCCAAATTGAACGTAAATAAATCAAAATTTCTTCGTAAGCTTCTGATTTTTTGCAAAACCACAGGAAAATTTGAATTGCCTAAAAAATAGAAATTATTAGAATTGGAACTATTTGAATTAATTGACATATTACTGTCACTGTTTTCCGATAAAAGAGAATTATTATTACTCATGGTATACTATCTTTTGGTTTAAAAATAAATTTAATTTATTTTATTTAAATCACTAACAACTTTTATCGGAATAACAGGACTACCATCTGCTTTGCGTAACAAAATTGTTTTGCCATAGTTTTTATGTCCATATTATCAATGTTTTCAGGCAGCCCATGAATTTCAACGTTACTGTTTCGATTATTCTGGTCAAGGTTATCCAGTTGTTGCTCAAGAGAATCCATTTTCATTTTCAATACAGCATTTTCCTTTTTAAGGTCGTCTCATAACACTCATTTTTCCAGTTAAAGTAATAACTTGCGATTTTATATCTTGTAAAGATAATTCCAGATGCTGCCATTTATCATTAAAATCTTTAGTTAAATCCAATATTTGTTGTGAAATGAAGTTCAAATCTAGAGATGTGTTAACAATATTATTCGAGTTTGGTTCTGGAGGTAGTACCTTTTTCTCATTCTGATTCAAATTTTTAGCTGAGCGGAGTGCTTTCGAGTCTAATCCACGTCGATTACATCTATTCAGGTTATCACAGTTATCACAATGCCATGAGTGATCAACTTCATTAAAATAGTCAATATCTTCTTGGTTTAAATTAACACATGCACTGTGCCAATATTTCTGACATTTGCCACATATTACTTTGGGCTCATCACGATTTACTTTTTTTGTACACACTGCACACAACGACATTTTTACTTAAACCAATCTTTTGCTTTAATATAATTTTATGAAATAAATGATAGAATTAAGATAACAGAAAAATAGAATTTATTTAACAAAAATGAAAAAAAAATATTTATTTTACGTAAAATAATTTAGGTTGTGCTAAAATATATCAAGAATTTACGTAACGTCATACCCATTCAAAAACTAAATCAAAACTGATATTTTTATTTTAGAAATAAGAAATCTGAATTTGATTTTGTTTATGGCAAAGTAAAAACCTTCTTTAGTTATAAGCCTACTAGACGCGAAATTCAAAAAACAATAAACCTTCAAAGATGTGTTAATATAGGATTTTGTAGTGTAAATAGAATAAAAATATAACATCATGAATAACAATATGTATGGATATGTAAAAATTTCACGAAAAAAACAATAAGGCTTGTAATTAAAGACAGCTATGTTTATGACTGGATAATTTATTCATATTGAGTCATCTATTTTTTAATAGCAGAAATATAAATACACATATACAATTTTCGGGTAGCGAAAATCCGAAATTCTACGTCCACGCCGTGCTACCTGGGTAACGCTAACAGAATTAGGTTGGTGTAGTTGAGAGGGGCAGAGTAAATACTGCTTATACTCAATGATTCTGCACCATGGCGAGTCATTGGCGCCATAAAACCAATGCAACTCAAGCGTCTGTTCTCCATGTTAGGGGCGGTTTGGAGCGGGCGTCTGTCTTGGATCAAGCGGCTCGCTATATAAATGTGTAGAAAGCGTCTGTTCTCCATGTTAGGGGCGGCTTGCAGCGGGCGTCTGACTTGGATCAAGCGGCTCGCTATATAAACGTGTAAAAAGGTTGTTTCTGGTGACCTTAAGATGCAGAACGAACCCATTCACGAAAATTTGGGTTGGGCGAAGGGCTAACACCCCATTTCCGTAAAAAAATTATTGTCATGAATTCTGTACACAGGCCTCGGAATATCTCGGAATCATTATTGGAACGACCTCGGAAACTGTACCCGGACTACGATTTAAAAATGGGAACCTGGAACGTGCTAAGCCTCAGAAGACCAGGAGATCTCCTAAAACTCACACAACAAGTCGAGAGCTACACACTAGATATAGTGGCATTACAAGAGCTAAGATGGCCAGGTAGTGGAATCCATGAAACAGCGAAAGGATACACTCTTTATTATTGCGGTCATCAAAACGGAGGAGAATTTGGAGTTGGCTTTCTTATACACCGTCGCGTGAATCAGCATGTTATCGACTTCTGCCCAATTAATATGCGGTTATGCACACTGAGAATCCGCACGCAAAAATTCAATGTAACGATCGTCAATGTTCATGCACCTACTGAAGATAAAGCAGATGATATTAAAGACCTGTTCTTCCTAGAACTCGAAGAAGTCATCAATAAAATCCCGCGGCACGATATAAAAATCGTGGTAGGTGACTTTAATGCTCAAATCGGTAGGATTGCAGAACTTAAAACACATATCGGCCCTAACAGCTTGCATCATACCAGCAACAATAACGGTTTTCGCGCAGCCGAGCTGGCTATGATGTATGATCTAGTAATTTCCAGCACTTTCTTCCCTCACAAGAGAATCCACAAGGCAACGTGGAAATCAAATGACGGAAGAACGGAAAATCAAATCGATCACGTCATGATTTCTAAGAGACACTCCACAAGTGTAACTGACGTTCGATCATACAGAGGTGCTGATATGGACACTGATCATATGCTTGTCATCTTTAAATACAAGTGCAAATTATCATCTACATTTAATAGACAAGCAAAAAAGACCGTGCGCTGGAACGTCGATGCATTTAAACATCCGGAAACGCTGAACAGATATCAGGAAATTGTAACGCAAAGCATAGAAGAGCATGACATCTCTTCTGAGATGCCATTTAACATACAAGAAGAATGGCAAACGCTTCAATCAACCATTATAGCCGCAGCACAAACTACAATCGGAAAGCGGCCACCGAAATCACACAACGAATGGTTCGACGACGAGTGCCGCCAATCCGTTGAACATAAACAAAAACTGCGAGAAAAATGGTTAACAAGGAACACCCGAAGCTCCCAATCTGATTATCTATGCGCCAGGAAAGTCTCAGCAAAACTTCTACGTAAAAAGAAACGCGAACACATGAAGAGCTGCATTGAAGACATCAACCAACATGCGGCCAGCGGAAATTCAAAAGAGTGCTTTGCCAATGCAAGGAATCTGACAAAAGATTTCCACCCAAGATCTACAGCCATCAAAAATGAAAATAATGAACTTACAACAAGTGAACGTGATGTGCTGGCAGTGTGGCGATCCCACTTTCAAGACCTATTGAATAGGACGAATGAAGTTCATCCTATTCGAGCAATTGCTCCATCAACTGAGGAGATTTTTGTCCCTTACCCAGCAATAGAGGAAGTGGAAGCTGCAATTAAAAAACTGAAAAATGGCAAATCACCAGGTTTCGATGGAATTCCCGCTGAACTTTTAAAAAATGGAGGAGCAGCTCTGGTCTCACGTATATACGATCTGATTCTTGCAATCTGGGACCAAGAAGAACTACCTGCTGGATGGAAAACAGCTCTCATTGTTCCGCTACATAAGAAAGGTGACCGTCTAAAGTGTGAAAATTATCGTGGCATCGCACTGTTGAACACTGCATATAAAATACTAGCTAATGTTGTACTTTCTCGACTCATCCCGTTCGCCGAATCTATCATCGGTGACTATCAGTGTGGTTTTCGTCCCAACCGCTCAACCACAGATCAATGTTTTACATTAAGGATGATTCTGGAAAAATGTTGGGAGTACAACATCAGCATTCACCAGCTCTACGTTGATTTCAGGCAAGCATATGATAGTATCATCCGCGACAACCTCTGGTCCGCACTCATATGCCTTGGTATCCCAGAGAAACTTGTTTCTCTGTGCAAACTCACAACATCGGGATCAAATTGTAGAATAGTAATCGAAGGGTCAGTTTCTGATCCTTTCGATATAACATCAGGTGTTCGACAAGGTGATGCACTCGCGCCTGTACTGTTTAATTTGGCGCTAGAGTACGCGATAATAAAAAGCTGAATTGAGACGCAAAACTGCATATATAATAAATCTAGTCAAGTTCTTGGCTACGCAGATGATATTGTGCTTCTCGGACGTAGAACGAGCGATATTAAAGATAGTCTCTCTCAGCTTGAAAGAAATGCTAAACGACTTGGATTATGCATCAACACCGGCAAGACTAAAGTGCTAACAACATCTAAGAACATACCTCCCGGAAATCTGGATACTGGCGACTACGAAGTGGAACGCGTGGAAAACTTCAAATACCTCGGGTCTGTAATAACATCGTCAAATGACATGCAGGCAGATATCAAAGCCCGTGTCTCTGCCGCATACAGAGTTTTCTACGCATACTCAAAACTTCTGCGATCAAAACATCTTTCGCGGTCGTGTAAACTCACACTTTACAAAACATTAATTCGACCTGTGCTTACATTTGGAAGTGAAAGCTGGACACTGACTTCCTCCGATTGTAGAATTTTATCAACATTCGAGAGGAAGGTCATACGAACAATTTATGGTCCATGTAAAGTTGCTGAAAATCAGTATAGAATCCGAATGAATCACGAAATCAGACAGCTTCTTGGAGGCTGCGATGTAATCGGATTCATTAAATCTAACCGGATCAGATGGTTTGGTCATGTAGAAAGGGCTCCATTAGAAAGAATGATAAAAAAAGCGTCCCAACAACAACCAGCTGGTGTTCGTCGAAGAGGAAGACCTAGACAACGCTGGCGTGATGACATCATCCAAGACCTTCGTGATATAGGATGTCGAAACTGGGGTCAACTGGTCATGGAACGAGATGATTGGAAGCTGGTGGCACAGACGGCAAAATCCCTTCATGGGATGTAAACGCCAGAGAGAGAAAAAAAAAAATATACAATTTTCATTTGTAACAGTGTATGTTTTAAAATGTGAATTGTATGTTATTATAAATGAAAATGTTTAATAATTAATAATAATTTTTACAAAAGTAGTAGAAAAAGTACAGTCTTCTACTCGCCGAAAATCATATCATATGATCATATCATATCATATCGGCCTCGGTTGGTAAACTGTCCTCTCGTTTCAAAATATGTTGTTTTCGGCATCTTTGTAAAATCTTAAAAAAATTGAAGGAGAAAAATTAAAAAATAAGTAAACTTGTATTAGAAAAAAGTATAAATACGGGGAGTAACGCTAACAGTGCTTGCTGTTTTAGTAATAATCTAATATGAAAGATTTCTATTTTTCCTTATACATACATAGTTTATATTCTAAGAAAATTGAAATAATAATTAGATCTCAAATAAGGTATCTCGGACAGGTTGACTCAACTTGAAATAACCTACCATTAACACAACTCTGACTGTTGATGATTTTCTATCCCAATAGAAAGGTTGTTGGTTTAACAATTAAAACTATGCGCACAACTTGGTGGTCGTTGTCAGAGGTAAATATGTGTTTACCGTCGTATGTGTAGTTCAGGGTGTTGTTAATCTCTTATAATCCTCCAACACAAGTGCTGTCAATTTAAAGGGAGCTTCCCGAACTTAAGACCATAGATCATAGACCATACATATGACACATGAGACTTCTAGATCTTAATCCTAAGTTCTCGTGCCTTAGACCTTAGATCCTATCCCCAAGACTTTAGACCTTAGACCATAAACCTTAGATCTTACACCTAAGACCTTAGACCTTAGACCGTAGATATAAGACTTTGGACCTTGAACCTTAGACCTTAAACCTCAGACCGCAGACCTTTGACCTTAGATCTTAAAGCTTAGACCTTAGACCTGGGACCTTAGACCTTAGACCTTAGACCTTAGACCTTAGACCTTAGACCTTAGACCGTAGACCTTTGACCTTAGACCTTAGACCTTAGACCTTAGACCTTAGACCTTAGACCTTAGACCTTAGACATTAGACCTTAGACCTTAGACCTTAGACCTTAGACCTTAGACCTTAGACCTTAGACCTTAGACCTTAGACCTTAGACCTTAGACCTTAGACCTTATACCTTAGACTTTAGACCTTAGAGCTTAGCCCTTAGACCTTAGACCTTCAACTTTAGACTTGAGACCCTAGACATTAGACCTTAGACCTTAGCCCTTAGAACTTAGACCTTAGACCTTAGACCTTAGACCTAGGACCTTAGACCTTAGACCATAGACCTTAGACCTTAAACCTTAGACCTTAGACGTTGGACCTTATACCTTATACCTTATACCTTAAACCTTAGACTTTAGACCCTAGACCTTATACCTTAGACCTTAGACCTTAGACCTTAGACCTTAGACCTCCCAGCCAGCACATTTAGTGGGATTTGGCTAAATTTAAGTAAACGTTTGGTTAAACATGTGGAAAAAGGTAATAGATGGCTGTTTCAGCTAAATAGTGTACATGTATTTTTAGTCGATAATTATAGTTAATATGTTTTTGGTGTAAAATAATAATTTAATAGGTAAATTTAACATATTAAGTATACAAATTTAAGTAAAAAAAATCATGTAATACAGATAGTACATGTATTTCATGTATTAAGTGAAAATTTAAGCTACAAAAGTGTATCTAATACATGTATTTAACTTATTACCTGTTGTTTAGCTAGCGGTAATTTAGCTGACATTGCAACAGTTATTTCATGAAATAAGTTAAATAGCCTAAAATCAACATAATTACGGAACATTGAACCTTAAAAAATATTCTGAGACAGTTGTTAAGTTAAATAGGTCGAGTTTTACATGTAATATTGCATTTAATTTAGTTTAGTGAACGAATGTTAACTAAATTTTTGCTGTCTTTTTCATATAATACATATAATAAGTATATGTGTTTATAAGTATCCATAAAGATTTATAGCAAATCTCGTTTTCACCTCCCGATGACATTTATTATTAGTGCGCAGTATATTGATCAAATCGCTCGGATACAGTCTTTATTATATATTTCTCTCACTAAAATTGTTTTGAATAGCAAAAAATGCCTCTGAAAAACGGTCGATACCATATAATGCGGCGGAAGAAAGCGGCCGAATTCGAAGCAAGATTTGATGCATCAAATGTTTTCACGGATGAAGAAATGGATCGGCCACCGCCACAACAACTGAATGCCATTTTTGGAAATAATTTGCTAGCAGAAAATGCTATGATCAAAAATGCCATCCCCGTTAGTGTTACTGGTGATGAAAATTTAGAGTGTGACGATTGTACATCCCAAGTTGGTGAAAATGCTGAATTTTTATTATCAGAAGCAGATATTGCTGAGGAATTAATGCGCGAACACCTGGAATATGAGCATAACGCTCAAACTAAAATAGATCTGTTGAACGAACTGGGGCAATTGGCTTTGCAAAACAAGATTTCATTAACAGCGTTGTCACAACCACTGAAATTGTTGAACAAGGCTGGCATTGAAAATTTACCATTGGATGAACAATGAACTGTTGAACCTGAAGAACAATAAAGAAGGAAATATAAAATCTAATTTATTTAACCTAATAATTAAAAGAGCGCCAAACAACATATAATAAATAAATCACCTAAACTATATATATGACTGAATGATATTGTTTTATTAGATTCATTCATTTGGCTTTATATTTTATAATTTTCTGTAGTTAGATTATTAATTTTTAACAATGAGTTTTTATTAAACCACTGGTATATAATGGAAATATGGAATGTATCTTACTTTAAAATTTAGCTTTCGAAATGCGTATATAGTAAAAAATAATAAAACTCAGTAAACAAGAATATGGTTAAGAATACGGCTTTTTCATTCATTTTTTAAAAAATTTTGTTTCTTATAATATGAGAGGGAAACGTTTACTACCCGAAGGCCTCTGGCCCGAGGGTTAGTAAGTTTCACAAGGTAATTGACATCTAATAATTCACGTGATACATAAATAATTTTATGTTTTACTACCTAAAACATTTATTAAACTAAAACATTTATTTTTATCAAGTATTTGATAGAATGATTTTTCGTTTTAATTGATCAAGTTAGTTATTTTTCATTTCAAATTGTATTACTGGGGTATTGTTATTCGTTACTATGGCTTTATGTAAATAATGTTGTTTATAAATAAACAAAACAAAAATTTATAATGAAAACTAGGTATATTATGAATCCATAACTCCCTCTTATAATTCCCTTGAGAATTAAGAACGTTATTATTATTTCGGTAACTAAGGTCTAAATGACTTATAATAAATCAGTAAAACATAAACTATATTTATGACTGAAGGATATTCTTTTATTAGATTCGTTCATTTTGCTTTATATTTTATAATTTGCTGTAGTTAGATTATTATTTTTTAAGAATGGGTTTTTATTAAACCACCGGTATATAATGGAAATATGGAATGTATCTTACTTTCAAATTTAGCTTTCGAAACGCGTGTTTAGTAAAAATAAAAATAATAAAATTTAGTAAACAAGAATAAGGTTTAAGAATGGCTTTTGCATTCATTTTTTTAAAAAAATTTGTTTCTTATAATATTATTTTTAAGCTTTTTTATGGTAGAATGACAGCCCAATAATAAAGTAAGGTTAAAGAAAAATGGATGGTTCAATTGCATGTAATTCTCATGAAAAAAACATGTAATTACTACAATATCTGACTTTGGTACAGTAAAATTACATATAATTTGCACTTGCTTAGTTTTGTATTCAGCTGTTACATGAAATATACATGAATTTACTCTGCCAAAGTCAGATATTATAGCTATTAAATGTATTCTAGATAAGAATTATATGATCAATTTTCCACTTAATAGCTAGATAATTTACAGGTATTAAATAAAATACGTGAAAAAATTTAGGATAAATTTAAGTTATTTCATGAAACACCTGACAAAATTTAACTTAAATAACAGGTAAATAATTTTATGGCTAGGAATTATGGATACGATATTATCTATCTCCCAAACTAATGCATTTAAGGACAAAATAGGTTTTATGACAATTTCTAAACCGACTTCAAATAAACATTTTTATACATACTTTAGAGCGTATTTTTGAATGGATTTAAATGTTCATGTATAAAGAAAGGTTCGATCTTTTTTATACATAAAAAAAAAAACAGGAAAAAATAATGAGAACAACCATTAAAAATACAATTAAATATTTATTTTTTTTAAACTGAATACTTTAATTTTCAATTTTCTTTTCGGTATTCGATAAAAAACATTAATTATTGAAAATATAATAATAGTTTGTAGTATACTATAAAGTAAGCTTATGTGATCATGAGGGGCATACATTTCGGAGCATACATTTTGTGGTTTGCATGTGTAACAAACAAGTTAAATTTAACTAATAGTTAGCTAAAATATAACATAACATTTGCACTTGTTTAACTTAAAATTTGGTTAAATTATAGTTAAACTTAATCACATATTAGCCAGCATATTACATAAAAATTACATGAAAATTTAACTAATATTTTTATTGAAAAAGTACGACACTTAGGTTAAATTTGACCTTTTATTATACATAAATTTAGGTTAAATGAGAATGTTCACTAAAATTTTGTATCTACAGATAATATCAACATATATTTCAGCTAAAATCCACCTATTGTGTTGGCTGGGCTTAGACCTTAGACCTTACGCCTTAAACCTTAGACCTTAGACCTTAGACCTTAGACTCTTGACCTTAGACCTTAGACCTTAGACCTTAGACCTTAGACCTTAGACCTTAGACATTAGACCTTAGACCTTAGACCTTAGACCTTAGACCTTCGACCTTAGACCTTAGACCTTAGACCTTAGACCTTAGACCTTAGACCTTATACCTTATACCTTAGACCTTAGACCTTAAACCTTAGACCTTAGACCTTAGACCTTAAACCTTAGACCTTAGACCTTAGACCTTAGACCTTAGACCTTAAACCTTAGACCTTAGACCTTAGACCTTAGACCTTAGACCTTAGCCCTTAGACCTTAGAGTTTTAGACCTTAGACCTTAGGCTTTAGACCTTAGACCTAAGACCTTGAACCTCAGACCTTGAACCTTAGACCTTAGACCTAAGACCTTAGGTCTTAGGCCTTAGATTTTAGACTTTAGACCCTAAAACTTAGAACTTAGAACATATAACTTAGAACCTAGAACTTTAAACTCAGAACTTAGAACTTCCAACTAAGAACTTAGAACTTAGAGCTTAGAACTTAAAATTCAGAACTTAGAACTTAGAACTTAGAACTGAGAACTGAGAACTGAGAGCTTAAAACTTAGAACTTAGAACGTAGAACTTAGAACTTAGAACTCAGAACTTAGAACCTAGACCAAGAACTTAGAACTTAGAACTTAAAACTTAGAACTTAAACCTCAGACCTTAAATCGATATAAATTCAATCCGGTATGAGAAATTATTGAAAATTTAGGAATAAATTTTAAAGTTAACCAATGCAAGTTGAATAAATTTTCAAGTTCTTTGTACCTTGGTAATTTGACAATTTTTGTTGAATATAAGTCCGACTTAACATTTCATTGTTTATTTTTCTTTTGTTTACCAAAAACAAAGTATAAGATCCAAATTGTATTCCATTACCTATTAGCGTGATTACCTTGCATTAACACTAATTTATATTATATTCACATACTTTATCCTATTTATTTCAGAATTAAATAAATATGAAGAATCAAGATAAATAAAAATATTTTCCTATGAATATCTTATCAACATTTTTATTTTTTTTTGGCGATAAACAACATTATGATGACGATAACGATGATGATGATGATAAGTTGATTTTAATGTGTATGATTTGATATACAATTTGAAGATTAGCTATAGGTATACGGTTTTAAGAAATTAAAATTTAACTTTCGTATTATATATGTTGATGTATTTTGGACAGATGGAATAAAATGTTTTTATATCCTTCAGATTATGATTTCTAAGAAGTTTGTAATATTTTATATATTATACCGTGAAACGTTATATTTTTTTTTTTGTTAAACGAGTATGTACTTACTTTCATAACGGTAAACAATTTTGGAATTTTAATACAGATTAAATTATTAAAATCTTGAAAAATATATTAGTTTTTTTATGTAAATTTTATAGGGCGAGATAAGAAGTTTAATTTGAGATTCGTTGTTAGGTGGTATGAGATCTAGGTTCACGCGGGATATTTTTATTTCTGTGAAATTTCACTTCTTCACAATATCACGTTCCATATAAAATGATTTTCACTCTGCGAGACAAGCTATTTATAGAGTATTTTCTATACACTTTCTTTGGAAGCAAACAAAAACAAAATTTTTTAGGGCGAACAATTTTTTTCGCAAACCATAAAAGAGTTTTCAAAATTTTAAACGAGTGTTTTGATTTATGTTGATTACTTCTCCAAAAATTCCGTTTTTAAAAATTACACCGGCAAATTTGCTAGAAAAACTATCATTCAAATACTAATCTGATGTGTGAATCATTTTTTTTAATTAGAGCTCGTTTTTAGTGAAAATATATTTTTTTCTTTTGCAGGAACCAACACCTCAAGTGCGGAAAACAGGTTGGGCCAGGCGATGTGCATCACTTAGACAAACCCGTTCCCCACCCCAAATATCGCTCGAGTTACACGTAAATCCAGTCTCGACATCACCACAACATACATCAAATAATATAGGAATGATTGGTAGCAATAGTATGGGAAATTCAGCTAACAACACGTTAGTGGTTCAACCCGCTGGTCCAAGTACACCAAAAAAATCGAATTGGGAGGTCATAGAACATTTTAATACAGGTAGTAAAGGACGAGGGTCTGTAAGTAGTAGCTTAATAGCTGCTGGTGTGACTCGAATGAATTTAGATGAATCAATTGGATCGACATTTTCTAATTCAACATGTAACAGTCCCATGACAAATCGTGATGGACAGCAACCACTATTGACAGGTAAGATCAACATTTTATCTTGTTTTTTTTTTTCACCAAAAATAATTTTCTTATTTTCAAAAATCCCTTTTTATCCTTTTTCATTATTTATTTTTCCTTCATCTACAATTATTTTAAGAAAATTTATTTTGTGTTCTTTGTCTAAATAACACAAAAAATAAAAATAATTTTGATCTGTCAAAAACTTTGACAAAGATACTGAAAGAAAATAGTCTATTATTACGAATTTAGGATACTTTCAATTTTTTAAGGTATTTTCTATTGTCATGAAATTGGCATACTAAAACGAACAATGAAAATGAAGCTTTTTGACAGTAATTGAAAATCTAAAATCAAAATGAGAGTAATAAAATGTCATCGTGTAGTAGGCGGAAAAATATTTAACATAAAGTTGAAATAGAGCGTGAGATTTGATTTTAATACGTGATTTTCTGGTGAAGATAAGATTAAAATTTAATTAAGATATTATATAAAAGTTGGGTTATAAAAATATCGTAATAACGTTGAAATGTGTTTAATTAGTTGACAGATTTTGTTGGAAATTTAAGGGTTATGTACATTTTTTGAATAACCAATTAGCATGTTTGTTATTTTTAAATTTAGTTTTGTTGTTTTCCCTTATCTCATGTAACCTCTAATATGCTTATATCGTACCCAAAAAGGATATATTATTAGGCAGATTTTAATCGGGTATGTGTTTGTGGTTATATATATGGTGTTTAAAGTTTAAACTGTAAAAAATTGTTAAAACTGGCAAAATAGCAACGAATATAATATGCATGTATTGTGAGATGATAAGATATTTTACTATAAAAATCCAAAGACCAAAGTAGTAATATAATGAGTTACGCTTGGTACCACATTCTACTGGTAAAAGCAGTGAGATATCACTAGTCAAGGTGATATCTTATGAGTAGCTATAAACTCTGTTCAGTCAATTATGGTACCCTCAATTTTTGCCATGGGATATTCCTTGATGATGGAACGCTTTTATTGCTTTATTCAACAAACGAGTCTTCATATTACCTAATGTATGGCATTTAAGCATTGAAAAAACAGTGTGTCACATGATCAAAGAATATGTCATTAGCTGGATTGTTGGTAGCCCATTTTTGTTTTGTTCCTGCAAATTTTTTAGTCCAATTTTACTTGTACCCTTTATTTAATTCTTACTTTCTCAATCTTATCATGAAATATTGGCCAATGCCATTTTTTATACGTAATAAAATTTATACGCATTTTATACTTAGAAATCATGTTGTTGTCTGACATAGGACTTAAAAGGTTTTTATGTGTTGCTGAGACAAAAAAATTGTTATTCCTACTACAAAGCACATTTTATTAAAAACAAAAGAAGCAAAAAGCCTGTCTGCCGGTGATTGTGAGTATTTGATTCGAGTAACAATTAAATCCATGTGAATTTTTGCAATTGAATATCAATTTTTATTTTCTCTTAGAAAAACTACTAACCTTTACAGAGGTTAGTATGTTGACTATAATAGAAATATTTTCGTCCTATGAATTCACACAAAAAGTCTAGAAATTCAGTACAAAAACTTCCAAAAAAAAGAAAAAAATATTTTTTGTACGATATTCGACCAGATTAGTAAGATTATACTGGAGGAACTGTAGAGGTATGGAAAAATGAAAGCATTTTTGAGATTTTTGGGATAGCTAGACAAAAACATCGGCTATTTTCTAAAAATCAAAGAGGAGTGTGGGTAGATCTCATTGAAACTGCCAGTAAAATTAAACAAAAATGGTCATTCTAGTGCTGTATCAAGTGCGATGAAAACGCGAAAGATTTCGGTCCAATTATGCTCGGAGATCACTGCACATTTTGCTCAGTTTGGATAATTGAAAACTTAGACTGTGATTTTTGACTGAGAGAACCGTTTTCGGAAAACGCGTTTAGAATTACCTTCTCAACTATCGAAGAGCACGAGTGTTTAATTGTTTAATATATCAAAAAAGTTTTCGATCGTGCCTCGCTCGAATTTTAAATTTTTGCTTAAGAATAAACTATCTCACTAAACACTAATTGATTTAAATTGTATTAAACGCCTTTTCTATGGTGGGTCAGGTATGACATTTACTAAATATATTCTCCTCTTCTCCATACTAAAATTTTTTTTTTATAAATATTCCTTTAATTTAATTCATCGTTAAAACTTAACTTTAAAAAGAAAAAAATTATTTTTGTATTGTTGGCTTATGTTTTCTTTGTTTTGTTTCATAGAGCTTTTGTAAAGTAGGAGGAACTCTATTTGTTTTGTGTTGTATAGTGTGAAAATTTAGGCCTCGCTAAATTTCACTCACTGTACCACCAATGTTAAAAGGAAAGTCTCTCACAACACCATGGCAACAGTAGTAAACAACACATTAGCACCGATTCCACTAACATAGGAGGGCTTAATTCCAAATTGAATAAGGTTCTTCAATACATTGAAATTAAGAAACCTGGAATATTGTTTGTTACTGAACTGTCAGCGATAAAGTATCGAAGTTGGATCTCCATAAAAACAGACTTTCTGGTTATGAACTGGAGCATTAATTTTATAACAAACATGCTGTTTTTCGGTCCGTAAAGATCCACCAGTTAGTCGTGCACTCGAAATATTTACATTGACTAGCTCCAGCGTGTGTGAATTCTATGACCAACCTCACTCACAAGAAAATTTAAATTTTTCATTAAACCAACCAATTTAGTATGCATTAGCTCCCACCCAAGATCTCCAGAAAAGAAGATCTGCAAAACTACAACTTCTCTTTTCTATCTACTTTAGTAATTCATTGTATTCTATATATTAGTCCCTGAGCCTACGCAGATTTCATGTGATGATTACCACATATTTTATACTTCGTGAGGCACCTGTCCTTGACGAGCCTGAAAACTTTTGTTCTGCGATTTTCCTCAAACCGGCCGCATTTTAGTTCGGCAAGCTTCGAAAAATTCCGATTGCCTGCGATTTTATATATTTGCTACTACATTTTTTTTTAACTGAGACGTTGAAAATTTGTTTTAGAACACGAGAATAAGCTTGTCCGACCAAAATGTATCTGCTATTGTCGAGTCCGACGACTGACATTTTGGTATGTTTGGGTTGTCGGACTACCGTCTTCCCCCGAAAACAACGCCTAGGCGTTGTGTTCGAGGGTGAGCAATTTTTCGATTTTCTTAAACAGTGATATAGTTATTCGAATAGAACGCTGTTTCAAATAGAACGCTACCTCGAATAGAACGCCACTTTTCGAAATATGCAATTTTTTAAAAAATTTAAATTTAATTAAAACTTTTGTTGTAAATAAAACATAAGTTAGTAGTGCAGGTAATATGTATGTATATGCTTATATGATTTTGTATGTGTTGTACATTGCCATTTTATTCTGTATCCAATTTTAAACCGAAAAATTTATTCAATTTTAATAAAGAGCTTGTGCCGGTGTTATTAGTTACTTTCCAATTGATTAAATTGCTGAAGGAATTGGTTGTAGCCAATTGGTATAATATTCAGTAAATCATTAAATCCAAAACAAAAGAGCCAAAACAACAGAAAAATCAACTTTTTTGACATTAAAAAATACATTACCAAAATCGCAAATTTAGACACAATCAAATATGTACAGATTTAATTTTTTATTATTTCTAACGTTTGACCACAAACCGCAAATAACAAAATATGCATATGTTAAACTGATGAACCTATTTTTCCTTCGCTTTATTCAATTCTGTAGTAGCTCAATATACGGTCATTGTGAAGGTCATATTCATGAACTGAATATTACCATTGGAATACAATTCAGTTTAAGTGAATGATTCAGCAATTCACTCGATTGTAAAGCGGCTAACGTATAGGAAGCATTCTTTTACAAATCGAACAGATTTGGACAAAATTTGACCGACACACTTTTGAGTTGAATGAAATTTTTTTTAGGGATTTTATATCGAATTTTTTTTTGTTTTTGGAAAATAGAGCGGTTCTAAATTTTAAGAATTTCGTGATTTTTGCCTTGAAGACTAATTTTTTTTTTAAATTCATAGCTCCGGTTCTATTAAAGATAGAAACTTCTAGATTGTTTTATTTTAAAGTTAAAAAATGCTATTTTAAAATAATTAAGTCATTAAAAATTATTAACAAATAACTATTTTTATTAACAAATAATATGCTAAAATCGATTTTTAGTCAGTCTCCAACCAAAATAAAGAGTTTAGTATAACCATCGTAGTCAAGGCTCAATTTTCTATAAAACGCTTATTTTTTATTAATAGAGAAACGATTTTTACTGTTAGAAATAAATTAATTTATTGAGCGCGGGACGACAAAAAATTTCATAAATTTTTGTCGTCACGAGCTGGAAAATTAATTTATTTCTAACAGTAAAACTCATTTCTCCATTAATTAAATATACGTTTTAATAGAAAATTTTTTCGATATAAAGCCCCTACGAAAAATTCCAGCCAAATCAAAAATGTGTCGGTCAGCAAGTGTCCGGTTTGTAAAAGAATGACCCATAAACATTAATCGATCATTATACAATTATTGTCCACTTCCACAACAGTAATGTTGACATCTTCTAGTGTGCAAAAATCTACAATCTCCATACCACCTGATGTCGAATTTTATGGAGTTTAGCCTTGTCGTTCTCGTCGCTAAGATCATTTAGATGGGCTTCAATTTCTGGGATGATATCGCTTCTAATGCTTCTTAGCCACGGAACGGTTCGAAACTGATTTTGAAGTTTTTGAAATAGTCAAAAAGAGATTTCGAGTTTTTCTCTGCCAAAAATCAATTGCTTTCATGTCAATCAATGCCTTAAAAAAATTAGTTTGTATTCATAATTCAATACATAACGCCTAGGCGTTATATTTGAATAAAACGCAGGGTAGGCGTTCTATTTGTCTACAACGCCTAGGCGTTTTTTTCGGGGGAAGACGGTAGACAGTAGCGGACAAATTTTTGTCGGACAAGGTTACTCTCGTGTTCTAAATCAAATTTCTAGCCCCATACTTAAGAAAAAAATTTACAAGAACCAAGGCAATCGGCATTTTTCGGAGCTTGCCGAACGAAAAAACGGACGAATTGAGAAAAATCGCTGAACAAAAGTTTTCGGACTCGTCAAGGACAAGCGCCTAACGAAGTATAAAATATGTGATAATCATCACATGAAATCGGCGTGGGGCCCAAGGACCATATATGTATATTGAAACTAGTGATTAATACAATAAAGATATATATTAAATAAAAAAAAATCAAACAAAAAAACTATTTCCCTGTTGACGATGATGGTTCTATTCTGTTGCTTCAATCATAGAATTGTAGTTCCTTTAATACTCCGATACTCCTCATCAATCCTGCTCAAATTTTAATCCGAATTTTCTATTTCACCAATATACCACACTAATCACGGATCACCGTATCCATGTAAATATATTGCTGAAATTCTCTTCACTTTAGACTTTGTATTATTGACCTATACAATTTGATATTGCTTCTGGTATGTACACCACACTAATCTCTATATACGTCACTTAAACCTTTGTCTTCACTTGCGATCTTTTACTCTTTTATGTAAACTTGTTACTATTCATACACACACTTTTATGTAAATTCTGATCTAAGAATTATTTGCTGATGACAATAATCAATCTTATGTAGAGATTCTTGTTTCACTGAACTATTACTCGAGTTGGAGTCGGTAGTAAAAAAAAACACAAACACATATTTAAGCATTTCTTTTTTTTTTATATCACAATTTAATTCCTCAAATACAATCCAGATTTACTGTATAGCTACTATTTTAGCTGTATACTATACTTTATACTTTAACTACCAATCTACTCTGAGAACAACTCAATACCGACTCCCAAACCCAACTGTCTAAAAACTAGCAAGAAAACTAGCAGATGGCGCGAGTCAAAAATTAAAACTCAGCATAAATTTTATTTTATATTCAAATTGTGTATGTTGTACTGCATTAATTCTCTCCATTTTTTCAAATATAGGTAAAAAAATTAGGAAAAGAAGTTGATACTAGCTTCCGTATCGATACGATTGTCATATGTACTTCGGAATGTTTTAAATATATCTGTTCAGATTTCACAAGTCGGCACAGATTTCAGAAGATTGTTGAAAATATTTTACATTTTTTTCGAATAAGAGAAAAAGAAGTACGACTGACACCGATCTTGCATATTACAATTAAAAAAATATAACATTCCCAAATACAGGAGTAAAAATAATAAAATATCGTTATTACTTCTAAATTAAAATAAATATTTTCTTTCAAATTCTCACACATTGTATTTTTGCTTCAAATTTGATGCTTAATAAATAATTTTTGTTAATGTTTTGTTCCATTTTCCCTCAGGGGTCACTGGTTTGATTAGACCGTGATACGGGGCTTGATGAACCCGAGGTACCCGAGCTATAGTGGGCTAGCCTGCTATTGCAAACCGTAAACCTGTTGTCTGCTATTGCAAACCGTAAACCTGTTGTCATGTCTGGTGGAAACGGGGACCATGGCTTAGCCGCCCAGGTCGTGGGAAGGTGCTCTCTTATTATCACCTCCTGGTGGGTACACACTAGAGAGGACTCACGTAGGGCCAACACATGAAAAGACTTCTAACAGGTATAAACGATAGCCTGTTGGTGACCAATATTGCGTCTTAACTCGTGGGAACAAAATGGATAAATATTTTAGTAACATTTCAAATTTTTTAAAAATTTTGATTTCACATGTTTATTGTTTCTTACATCCTATCATGAAATATGTCTATGTCATATTTGATTATATGATAGAATTTATTGTTTAGTTACCTATTTTTAAAAAAAATTATTTTTTTAATCAAATGACTATTACATTTGATAAAAAATTTAAACACACTTGATAAAAAATTTTCAGAAACACAAGTTTCTGAAAACTATCCCTATGACGTAACACTAAATCCTAAATATAGGCTTAAATCAGCTTTTAAACTTCATCAAGGTGTATGTGCATACATTCATGAGAGTGTTGCATATAAACGCTTTCCAAATTATAAAGTACATGGTGATGGTTACAGCACAATATTATTAAAAGTTTTTCTACCTGAAATTTCTTTTTTCACAATAGCTTTATACCGGTCCCCAAACAAACATACTTCCAATTTTTTTAATCTCTTGACTAATGTTGTCGACGAAATTAGAGCACAATTTCAAAATTGTGAGGTTATCGTTACCGATGACTTCAACGTCCACAACAAATCGTGGTTAGAATTTTCCAAAATGACCAACGATGACAACAATGGAAGGCAGGCAGAAATATTTGCTGCATCGCAAAGCCTGACGCAGATTGTAAAAATCCCAAATTTCACTCCTCGTAATGGTGGTGATAAAAGTTTTCTCTTAGACCTTTATCTCACATTTATATGCCAGAGATTATGAATGTCGATGTCGATAAGGGTAGTATTGGAAATTCTGACCATTATTTAATCACATCAATTATCAAAACTAATTTGTTACAAAATAGAGTAACCAAACCCCGTAAAATATTTCACTTTTCAAAAATGGACACCAATGGTCTCCGAAGTTTTTTTTCAAGGTTTCCCTTTTGGCCGTCATTGTTTTAAAACTGATGATGTAAATGTTTCTGCTCAAAACTTTACTGAAACCATTCTATTCGGTATTAACAAATTCGTTCCCTTTTCAATAATGAAACCCCAACAAAAATATTTGTTTTCGAAAGCAGCCAAATTTGCTCTTAGAAACAAAAGTAGATTATTTAATATTTGGATTCATAAAAAGAACTCTGTTAATCGATCCCAATATTTAAAGGCCAACAAAATATAAAACCAGATAATTAAAAAGGAAAAAGCAGAGATTGGCAGAGCGAAAGCGGCAAAACTTTCGAGTATGTCAATTTCTGACAAAAGTTTTTACAGTGCCATTAATTCTTTAAATTCTGGTACTAAATCTTCTATCCCTCCTATCATTGATGGTGACTCAATCATTACTGACCCTGCAAGTAAAGCTACATTGTTCGCGGAACGCTTTGCTTCAAATTCAACAGTTTTAGAAACTCCTAAAGAAATACCCCAAATCCAGTCTTCAGGAGTTAATATGAAACAATAACATTTTAAACCCAAAATTGTCGAAACACTTTTAAGGGGGTTAAGCAACAACAAAGCCTCTGGTCTAGACAGTATTCCTCCTGTTATTCTAAAAACATTTTCAAAAGAACTTGCACCAACTCTCAACAAAATATTCTATAACTCCTATAAATCTGGTATTTATCCATCCTGCTGGAAGTTGGCCAATGTCCAGCCTGTCCCAAAAAGAGGAACGAAATGTGAAATTTCAAATTATAGTCCAATAGCCTTACTCCCAGTCGTGAATAAAATATACGAGCACTATATTAATTCACACATATCCAAATTTTTGGAAGACAACCATTTGATATCTGACAGCCAATACGGTTTTAGAAACAAAAGATCAACAACCGATATATTGAACTATGTGGCACATATTTGGAATAGCATACTCGAAAAAGGTGGTGAAACGTACGTGGTCACATTAAACATCTCAAAAGCATTTGATTGAATCTGGCATGCCAACTTGAACAACAAGCTCGTTGCGTACGGTTTTCATCCCGCAGTCGTGAAGTTGATTCTCGTCAAATACTCATCTGGCTCTCGTAATTTATTTCCGGCAGTTAAAACAGTTCAGCGCAATCTCCCTAGATCATCTATTCCAACCTTAGTTGACCCCATTGGTATTCAGCCCATTATTTAAAAAACTTTGCTAGGCAACTAGCATTCTAACCAAAATTTTCTGTTTATTCTACAAAACCGGAATATTCCCTGAGTCTTGGAAGTATGATACTGTTTAACCCATATCCAAAAAAATGGCAATTCTATCAGTTTTAGCCCAAATATTTATAAAAATATAAGTTAACTACAACCTAATGAAATATATGGAAGTTTCACGAACTATCGTTGATAATCAGTATGGTTTTCGTACAAGATATGCAGAGCAATTTCACGTCACCGCAATATCGACGTTCTAGACCCCCTCTGATTTCGATAAAATTTCATACACATATAGCCAATAAAAAAATAAAAATACCTAATCTTTCAACAAATTAAATTTCGCTCTAGGGATGACACAGGGTGGCGGCAAAGTTTTAGGGGTTTGCGAAACATGAGTATCTTTGAATATCGATTGCTAACGATTGACTAAACCAAATTAAGTCATTTATAACTCATTGGAAAGGTAATTGATAGGATTTATAAAAAAATTACTTAAAATTTTTTAATAATTTTGTAAAAGTTTGTTAAACTTAAAAAAAAATTCAAAGATGGCGCTGTTTGGGGTACCTTCACTTATACCAAATTTTTTTTCCAGAAAAAAAATTTTTAATTAGTTCGTAATCTAAAACGAAAGTTTCCTAAGTACATAATTTCTCGTTTTAAAAATAAAATTCTTACAAAATTTTAATTTCCGTTTTTTCAATTTTTTGTTTTTTAAAAAACGCATTTTATTTAACTAAAACCGCCTGAATTCTTGTTCTATAGAAATTTAATTATTTTGAGAATACAAGCTAAGAAGTTACGTATTTGAGGATGTGAATGTTTTTTACATAATTGACTTTTTCTCCCATTTCTACCTGTCCGAAATTAATTATAAATGAATGTACCTGAAATATATTAAAACTGATGCTGAGATGTAAATAGTGAGAAAAATTATGTGAAATAAAATGCATGTTGTATAGAATTCATATAATAATTAACTTTTTATTTTTATTCTAAGTTGTGTAATAAAAACAATATACATTTATTAATGATTGCATGAAATGATTGTGTACGTTTTATAGTTACAGCCTCTCTGTATTTTGCTTCTAGCTGTGACTTCATTTCTATATAATAATTTTTACTTGTATATGGTGACATGAAATTTGTTAGGTGTGGTAAATTACATGATGAATGTCAATGTGTGGAATGTGTTGAAAATCTATATTATTAAATATTATTAATAATATTATTTTTCGTTTTTATAGAATTGAGGTATCTTGTTCTTGAGGCAATTTGGAAGTTAATGTTTTATCTGAGGGCCACCATTTTAATCCAAGGATTTTAACTATCGATAGGTTGTCAAAAGCTCGAATGTGGTATTGGTGCTAGTCACATCTGATAATCAAGTATTATTTTCCTTCAACCTGCCTTATACGGAATCCACCTTGTTGCAATTTAAATGTTTATTTCATTTTGAGAATGGTTGCTTTCTGAACATCTGAAGCTCCGGATAAAAAATCATCAACGTAGCAATTGTTTAAAATATGATATTTGATTACGTCATCCGCATTATCATAAGCTAATTGTTATTGTTCATTTAGCTAAATATGTAGAGCAAGCAAAGTCGCAAGTTATTCTGCTTAGTTTGTAATAGCGGATCAGGTATCAATGTCTTCAATCTTCAATGTGGTACATGAGGTTGGCCAGGTGCGATCTAATCCAACAGTGTCTCTTGTAATATGATGGAGTTAATCTGTTTTTGTCCACCTTCTAAAATTTAAAAGACCTTATCTGCTCCCGATAAAATATTAATAGGCGCCGGTTTATGATACTGTGGTTCTGCTAATAGTATATATCTTCAAAACATCTTTTAGCATCATGCTGAATATAGTAGAAAAGTAATTTTGTGGGAAGACTATTTTCACGATTAAAGCAGTGACTGAAACTTTTGATTTAGAATTATATACTGATTGCATCATTAGAGCTCCTTTTTTTTCAAAGACACAGACCCAGGGGTAAGCCCAGTAACACTCACATTTGCTCAATGCTGTTGTAACTGCAAACCATACCATACATTTTTCCTAAATAAAGGAAGATCCAAATCGCAATAAGTTACTGTGACTACCGAAGAAAACAATATTACATGTCAGTGTTTTCCAGCAGTGTGATAAAATATATGCATTGAAAACTGTCAGAGAAAAAAATGTATGAACCATTTAGAATTCTTTGGAGGCTGATCCTGAACTGGTTAAAGATAAACTTTTTAAATAAATTTTTCTCTAAATTTTGAAGGTTATTTATCTCTTTCACTCTATCGTCCTAAATGATTAAATCCCAGAAATAGATTTGTATAAAGATTCATTTTTTTCGAGCAAGTGTCATCATCAAGGAATATTTCATATTACTTCGTACTGAAAGACCAAAGTATTAAATTCTCGACCCAAAAGTGATTTTCTTACCCCCACTTTTTAGGAATTTCTCGACGTTCTAGGAGGTCCTTATTCTAAAAAAGCAAAAAAAAATTATGTCTGTCTGCCGGCCGTCATTACCTACAAAATCTAGAAAACCGCTCGAGGGATTTCAAACACTTTTTTAAAAATAGGTATACTCAATAGTACAAAAGGACGATGTGTTTGATAACTGTACCGGAAGTGTGTTAAAACAAGGAAATATGCATATCTTTTGCTTAAAAATCGTTCATTTTATGTGATAATGAGTATGTAAAGAAATCTTGATAGTCGGGCTTAGTATGTGAGATCAAAATCTAGATTATTGCATTAGAAGTTCGTCAAAAAATGTTGTTAAGTGCGTCAAAAGAAAGAAAAAGAAAGAAAAACTTCATAAATTTAGAATCTGTGAAAACATTTTAGTCCGTTTCTTATAAATATAAACCTCTGCAGTTAGAGGTTATTGACTTGTCGGCTTCAACAAAAAAGTTTGCAACAATCCCCAACAATAACAATTTGCAAAAACCTTATAACAGTTAATGAAAAAGAAAATAAAAAGATTTGAATAGCAGAAATTAATTTTGTTTTCTTAGAAATAAACTATTTTGATATTTTGCAGTAATTGCACGACATATGATATAGAGTAGGTTTTTCTAGCGGACATCTTGCCGCCCGGACTTTTTTTCTAAAATAAAATAATAAAAATTTTAACTAAAATTGAAAAATTGTTTTTAATAAAATAAACGGAACGAGAAAACGTATTCACTCACCAAAAAAATAATGTTAGGTGTGTCAAAAGAATGATTTTCATGTTTTTTTAGAATAATAAAATTAGTTATTTGTATGAAATAAAATGTACTGAACATGAAATTATTATTATCGAGAGTTTTATTGCATTATAAGTTTGTCAAAAAAATATTGTGAAGTGTGTCAAAAAATGATTTCATTTATTTTTTTAGCCCATTTTTTGGAAAAAAAATTTAGTTGTTTTTATGACGTATGTGTAATTGAACATGAAATTGGACATGGAAATTTTTGAACTTCTAATAGTTTTTGAAATAATTTTTAGAATTTTGGAAAAGATTTAATTTTTGGTTTTGTTATAATTTTTGATTTTTAGAATTTTGAAAAAAGTTTGATTTTATTTAATTTTTACATTTTTGGAATTTTGAAAGAAATATGAATTTGTGATTTTGTAGTATTTTCTCGAAACGCTAAATGGAGAGGTTTTTGAGTAGTTTGCTGATTGTATTATCTTTTCATTAAATTGAAATATGTTAATTATTTGAATTGAATTATGTTAATTAATTAACTTAATTGAATTATGTTAATTAATGATCTGTTATAATTTTCCGGCAACGTATTCGTAATATCCCGACAACAAAGAGTTATGTTTGATATACATCGCTGCCCAGAACTAAAAACAATGTCCCCATAAAAGTTTTTTTCCGAACGAAAACTATATCTAAATCCTTAACCCAGACTGAAGTCTTGATATCTCAGAGCTGTGAGATTTCAGCCTCTTCATATTTTAAGATTAAAAGTGGCTATCGTTAAATAAATAGAGTTCATCTGCCAGAATAACAAGATATCACCTTGGCTGGGTAGTGATATCTTACTGCTATTGCCAGTGGTATGTGATACCTGACGTTAACCGGTATGTCAATAGCAGAAACTGAAGTACACCGGGTTATCACACCCGTAGATCAAAAATTAAAAAATCCTTACAAATCTACAAAACTTATCATTGCATGCGTTAAAATTTGTCATAAAATCAGCTCAAAATCAGTTGTAATTAGAGTTTGGAAGAAGCAAAAAGGAAGTTGGAAGAAATAAATAAGCTACCAAGTTGCTATAAGCCGTATTCCGTATTGACAGTGTGAACTAAAAACCGGAACATAAGAGAAAAAATAAGAAAAACATTTTTGGAAACTACAAACGACGTCGATAATTGTAGTAAAAATTGTTTGTTTGTGTTGTAATAAATATATCTCAAATCATTAAAATATGTGATTCCCCAACACACAGTGATAATTTTTATAAGCCAAGTATACAATATTGTTCGAAATCGTTTGTAGTTTTTTGTAAATTTTTGTATTTGTATTGTATTTTTGTGATTTAAATATTGATTGTTGAACGTAGATTTTGTTGTCTGGACACATAAAGAAAATCTATGGTTAGCATTTGGTATCTATACATATGAACGATAACATTCTGTTGATAGCTAAATTCGTGAACTGAAAACTCAATTACAAGCATTTGGAATAAAAAAAAGTAATAATAACGAAGTGAAACTGACTTATTTAATAAAACAATAAACTTCAAATATTTAAATTATAATTAAACCAAATTTATTTGAATTTATAGCCGTGTTCGATTTGACTGAAACAACTGAAGCAACTGAAAAATTAAATGCAATTGTTGTTGTTTTTTCAGTTGTTTCAGTCAAATCGAACGCACCTTATATCACAATCATTGTTAACAGTTAATTTCACCTTAATTACCTAATTCTTCCAACTTGATTTATCATAAAACTCCCAATCAATTTCTTCTCCAGAAACAACTCGATCCAAATCTTTTATATAATAATTAAGAATCGCTAAGATTTTTTTATGTTTATATTTTGCTGTCGAACGTTGTGCAATTTTTTTCTTTATCACATTAATAACTTTTACTTTTCTTATATGAGTTGAACGTTTAACAGCTGGAATATCAGTATCACAGTGGTTTGCTGCTATTAAGCTACATTTTTTATTGATCTCGTTTGGTGTCTCTATCGTTTTTTCTTGTTGTGATGATTGACTATCAACGCTAGCTCGTATCAATAATCTTTTTTTGTATGATATCTTATACTCATCGTTTTTTGTGACAATGCGTTTCTCCTTGTCTTTTGGTTTATGAAGACTTAAACTTGGCTTTGGTTTCTTAATTGTTGATTTCAATATTTGTTTCCGCATATTTTTATTGTTTATGGATTGTATTGAAAATAAACTAAAATATCAGTTATCAGTCTGATAAAGTCAATTTTTATTTTAGACTAAAAATTTTTGTGGTTTATATTATGTATACAATCTTAGTTGAACTCGTTTTTATTATGTTTTTTTTTAATGATTCATAATTCAATGGAAATTGAGATACTGTTTTTGCCTATTGCAATTTATTTATATTAAATCTATGACAACAGTTATAGAGAACTCCTGTCCGTTGAATTCTTGTCGAATTTGTAATATTCTGCGTTGATGCTTGTTATTGTGATTTAATTTTAATTTCAATTTTTTTTTAACACTTTTACTTGAAATAGTTTACAAGTTGTAGCTCTAAGGAATTTGTACCTTGTACCTGTCCAAATTACATTTTATGTTAAAATTGAATTTATTTGAAAATATTACGTAGTGACTGACGTTTTATCAATCTCTGAATTATATTTTTCATATGACGGTTAATACGTTATCCTCATAAATAAAGTTATATCAATCGTATAGTGAACCTGAGGAGTTGGGTTTGCAAGAAGTTTGTATCGCATCTTATTGAACTCGTTAATCATACTTCCGATTTAGATGAGATAAGATTAGATTTAGTTATATTGGTAAATTGGAGTCAACTTTAGAAGCTTCGTGACATGAAGAGAGAACTTCTGTACAATACAGTACACTTCAAAATGACACCGTTTCATATGGTTCAAGGGTCCTTACTTTTTGAGAATTAGGGTTTTCGTTTCACCCCCAAGTTAACATAATATGTGTTTTTTCAATATACAATGTCAGATAAGGATATATGTTAGTATTCATAGAACTGGAATTAGTTCGTCGGACTGTCTTTAAACCAACTACTTTTTCAGGCCTCAGACTATTTTTTTCTTATTTCCTCCCTTATCCCCCCTTTAATTGTGCTTGTACTCTGGAACAAGTCGCTAGAGAACCATGGAGAGACGTTCGGTGTTGCACTAGATATTTCCAAAGCATTTGATAAGGTTTGGCACAACAATCTAATATGCAAGTTGAGATGCTATGGAATAGATGAGAAACTTATTTATTGGTTACAGAGCCTTATGGCTGATCGCAAATCTCGAGTCAATGTGGATGGTGTATCATCGGGCGTCTTTTCAACCAATGCAGGCGTTCCTCAGGGCTCCGCTTTGTCACCAACGCTGTGTTTTATCTATATTAATAATTTTTGTTGGACTCAACAGTCCATCCTATCCATAGTTTTGCTGATGATAGCACACTTAATGCGTCTCACGAATCATCAAATCAATATTCACCCTCGACAGTTAATGACACAAGATCAAGCTTAAACGTTGATCTTAAAACAATTATGGATCGGGGTTTAGCAAACAGTGTTGAATTTAATGCTATAGTAAAACACAGCTTTGTCATTTAAGTAGATTATGCTCACCTAATCCGTTTCCTTTAAAATTTGATGCGAAAGATCTTGTGGAGAAAGAGTCTGTCAGACTTCTGGGGTTTAAGGTTAAAAATAATATGAATTCTCATATTTTTAGCTTAGCTAAGAACGCTGTTCAAAAATTAGGGTTTTAGGATCGTAGTAAAAAGTTTTTCAATAGCAAACCGCTTCTTTTGGTCTACAAGTCTTTTACCCCTCCTTGCATGGAATATTGTTCTCATATTTGGGCAGGAGCGTACGTAACAAGTTTGAAATGTCTTGATACTGTACAGCAAAGAGCTATTAAATTGATTGGTAACTCTGATCTTACTAATGAACTTGATTCATTGCAGCACAGGAGAAATGTTGCTGATTTAACGATTTTTTATAAAAACGTTATGGATGAACGGGTTTCTGAAGAGATCAAATCGATTTTACCGAGGCCTGCATTATTCTTGCGTCATACCAGAGCTGTAACAGCGGCCCATCCTTTTGCGGTTCAAATAACAAACTGTAGAACTGTAGCCTTTCAGCGTGATTTTTTTAAATCGAGTATCACACTCTTGGAATTCCTTGCCATCGTGGGTTTTTCCTGATAATTTTAACCCTCAAAATTTTGAAATCAACGTTCATAAATTCCTTTAGGAAACATAATTTAGAATCCCAATCCTAGTTGGCATGCTATCTTCGGATATTCAGAGACGTTAATTTATAACTCGTTATTATTAACACTAAACATGCCTAACTTCCAATAAAAAAAACTCAGATAACAGAAAGGCTGCCGTACTTTCTGGGCGACATTCAACTTTTGGAATTAATATCACTTTTACTGTTGTTCATGAATGTTGGATATATCAAAGTGCGGGACTACTTCCGAAAATACCACCATGGAGTGCCAACAGTCACTTCGTCCCGTTGCTGTAAGGCTGATACTGTTTCGTTCAACTAGGGCGATTTTTTATGGTTTAAAGTGTTTATAGCCCACTTGACACGGTCCTCCGCAAATAGTTTGGTACTCATACTGCAGTCCGTTAAGGTTGGTCTTATATTCCTATTACTGTCCACCTCAAAAACTTGTTCAGTATTATTTTATGGCAACTATGTTTCTGGAGAATAGCTGTTGTCCGTCATTCTTACTACGCAATATCCCAGACGGTTTTCTGGGCATAGTTTTGATCTGATACTTGATTTTCTTGTAGAAACTACTTCTATGTTCTTAAGTTCTACAAAAAATTGTCTCAAAAGTTCCCGTCCCTCTGCTCTTTAACAATAGTAATTGGGCAATTGAACTCGTATTATTTAGTCATTGCAAGCTTTACTCTGCTACAGCGTGCTACAATGTGGTTAAACAGTCGCTCTAGCTGTAACAATCTGAAGCCGTTTCTTATGCCTTCCTAAAATAGCTTCGTTATTTGTCCCTAGGGTTTTTACTAAGGTGCTTTTTTCAGTCTGGAGGTACAAAATTATTATATTGTGTGACAAAAAAGGTTAACTTTCGAAACTCTCCATATTTTTATTAATTACCCTACAAATTCTTCGTATGCCGTTCGGTTGAACACATCCTGTCTTGTGCTTCAAACGTTAGTGTGTTCCCAACGCTGAAAACGCCAATTCATCTTTTATTAAATATTTTTACAAAATTTCTTCTCGCTTACTTTGTTTACACAATTTCATCAACTCTGTACGTCTACGGACGGTGTTTGTTTTCCGTCTACAGCGAAGTTGGCCGAAACCACTATTATCTTTCAGCGAATCCCCTCAAGTCTGATGGTGATTTTTTAGCCAGTAGGTACCAGGTGAAGAATTCTGAAAGACTAAAATGATTAAAGTGATTTTTGTAAGGCCCCTCACTCTGATTTTGTAGATCCTGAGTTCTTGTTTTCGAGTGAGCACGATCTGTTTCTCCATGAATGTCCTGAATGTTACAGATGACGTTATAGACATTCACTTAAGGCACGCATAGGTTTTCTGCCACCTTCACTAGATGTCGTGGGAGAGAAACGTTTGAACGCCTTTCCTATCACTAGAAACTCTACCAGATTGGTTACATCAGAGAGTTATGACTGACATCAGTGAGTTAGTTACAGCTAGCAGTTAGCTTGTGGCTTCCATAAACGCAAGAAATTTCTCACTATTCTGCCTAACACTTTTTGGAAGGAATACGGTTTTCTTGTTGTATTTCAAGACTCCATTTTTCACTCTCTACCAACTTCCACTTACAGTAGTACTGTAACGAATCAGTTAACCGTGAACCCTTTGCACAGTCTACTAAGATATACTCATATTTTAAGTGAATGGCCCCAAATCTAACCTTTTGAATCCAAATTTAATCCAGCTTCTCTATTTGAAATTATACCTCTAGACCTCAGCATGGTCTAAAAGTACTATTTTACAAGTACTGACATTTAAAGTGCCTTAATTACACCCACTTTACTAAAGAACAGATGATTCCAGATAGTTTTGCTCCTCCTCTTGTTGGATTGGTTTCCTGGCCTTCTTCGCCGCATTTTTTTGTGGTAATGAAGTCTTTGGTCTGCTTGTAGTTAACCACACTGGTAGATGGGTTATTTTATTTCCGTTCCAAACTCCTTTTTTTTAATTCGCTGGAGACTACCCCTTCCTGACGGATATTGCTCTACGCCTCTGCAGTGTTCTTGCATGTTGGCAGCTTCTCATTATAGATCTGATCATTTACTGCTTGTGCATCTCTACCTTCTGTGGTGATGTCCCACTTTACTTCATTAGCGTCGTTTCCAAATTTATTTTATTTTATTTTTCCCTTTTTGTTCCCACGAGTATCAGTATGAGTATCAATCTGAAAAACTGTCTTCAAAATCAGAGTCATGTAAACTTTGCAAAGCAAAGTTGCACTTAGAGTCTGGTATCCAGTGACTCTGTTATGCTTTTGTTTATTTTGATGAGGGGGGCTAATACAATTAGCAGGGGCTAATACAAATCTTTTGATAGTCATTTGCTATTAGGTGTCTAGATCGTTTGCTTAAAACATCATGCATGTGTAGTGCAAGAGAACGTAGACCTGGGGACGACCAACCTTTAAGAATACTTAGATTAATTTATATAGATACCTGAAAACACGACCAAAAATACGTGGCACCTTCAAATTTACATATCCGAGGAGATTTTAATATTCGCATTTAAAGTATCCCAATCTGAAAGGAAGCCTCCACAAAAGAAATTTAGGAAATATCTCAATCTACAATTTAGTCCAGTTCAAATTTTTTATGCAAAAATTTGGAGTTCAGCATCAGAATCTAAACATTTTTTTTCTCAAAAAAGTGAGTATGACGTTTTTAAGGGAATTTACCTAGAAAGCCTATCTCTTTCTTCATTTTTCAATTCAAAAATTTTGTTTCGGCAAAGAAACCCTATGAGCAATGAATTCCAGTAGGTTGATGACAGTAACCTCAAACAAACGTTGTACAAGGCAATCTTACGCTTTAGTAGCTACAGTTTTCTTTACGATCCTTACAGTCTAAATGCAAAAATAGTATTGGTAGTATAAAAAATGTGTAGTTGATTGGACCTGCTATAGTGAGTCACTAACAGAAAGCATCCAGAGGGTTATGTGCCTGGCAGAGTTTTTATTCCGACTAACTTCAGTTATGTGTGTCCGAGAAGTAATTTTTCCTTAGTTCAGTACAAATGATCAAACATGCCCGCAAACGGAATGAAGTAAACCACAAAAGAAACAGAGACTCTAGCGACCCCAAAGTCCGAAGAAACCGAGATTATAACGCACTCAAAATTGTTGGTCCCAAAAATAAACCGGTTCTTGATGATGAAACTATTACTGCGTCAACCGTTGATGTGATCAAAATAGTTCCACTCTTCCTCTAAAAGGTGATTGATGGCAAAATTATTACCACTTCAAACAAAGATATGATAATCAAAATTGTTGAACTCAAAGTACCAAAGATGATTGATGAATACAATTAATGCTACTTTCAAACGGTGGTACTCTAGTGATAATATTGTACTAAAAATGGTAGTATTCAACAGAAAGCGGTAAGTGATAAAACATATAATCACTGGACCTTTACTACTATGTTTCTGTTCAGTATACTATTAAATCTATACAGATCACAAACACATCTTATTATAGTTAAGCAAAGGAGGTCACTCCCTCCATACAGATTATCTCCACACGGACCCTGAATTTGAGAATCTCTTACTATTTCCTAAATTTATCTTGACATTCCAAAAGTAATAATTAAATTAAAATTAATATACATATTTATAATAAATACCTTAAGTTATTTTTGTTGATTGATGTCATCAATATTCTGTTGTTTTAAGTTATTTGTTTGATTTTCCAATATCATTTCTTCATTATGTTCTGTCAAATTTGTCTGCGGTGGATTTATTAAATGAATTCCTGATTGATTATTATTGCCACTATATACAATATTTCCATATTCTATATTTGGATCAATTAAATTGTATAATTCTCCATATTTCCATTGATAATTTTTTATAAATTAATCGAATAAACAAATTTATTACTTGATATTAATAAAATGGCGTTTTGAAGTCACAAAAACACAGCATAATCAAGTAAGAATATAAAGACTCGCTATTCTTCTTGTACCTCAGCAAAAAAATTCTTTGATACTTTAATAACCATTCATTTATTAAATTGTGGCAAATTTATGTAAATATTATTATTAAAATCTAATTTAATTTTAAATCACAATTTATTATATCACAACATCACTCATGGATATATATATTTTTTTTTTATATAGACTCTTTTTTTCTGTTTTATTTAATGTTTAATACAAATAAAAATTGAACGTTTTCTTTTTTTAAAAGCAGAAAATGGAATGAATAATTTTCAAATTAAAAATTGCAAAAATGTGATTTTGCCTTTGACATCTTATGATGTCAAAAACAAAATCGGGTAATACTTGAAATTCAGCAAATGATTAACAACGACGTCTGTTCATTAGTATTGGAAATAAAAATTTAGTACGTTCGTTTGCTTTTTATAGTATATTCAAAATTTAACTAGCAGTTAAGTTTTAGAAAATTTTAAAATTATTATTAATGTAAAAATGAACGGAAACTAATGAAATGCATTTTTATTGAATTGAAAACGAAGATGAATTTGGTTTTATTATTGTTTCGCGATTATTGCGATCGTTACACCATGAATTCAAGGTAGAAACCAAGATTTTTACTCTTGAAATCACAAAAACGTCGCCATCCCCTCCATGACAGAAAACCACCGAACTACTTCCACCTATTAAACTGTATCTGGGATCGAGATACCCACCGTCACTGGCGTCAAGACCGATGACCGGTTCCAACACTCATGAAGTCCTTAAGAACTTCACTGAGTATTGAGACCGACCATCCATCCGAACGTCAGCACCATGGACACCCCGATACAACCAGTAAGTATGACCTGAAGATGTGAACCCCAGAGACGACAATCAGCCAGAGGAACAACCCTACCTAACGAAAAGACATCATTCCCTGATGTCTTTCGCGTGATGGACTCCAAGATTCTTACCGCTCATATCTATGCACTCGTAGAGTACATTTCCAATCTTAGTCTTAATCATTGCAGGTAAGAACTTTGGAGCCAATTTTGCCGAGAACTTTTTGGTAGCGTCACTCAAATGATGTTGCCGTACAAACACACGTTGTTGTGGTTGAAAAGTCCGTAGTTTAGATCGCAGGTTGTACTGATGTTGCGATTTTTTGAAGGCTGCTTTTAAATTTTGTTGAACCCGGTTCCTAAGCAGAGTCAAATGATCAGTGCGTTCCATTTCCTCACCAGCATCTTCACCAAGCTTGTGTAGTGATCTCAACAAATGGTAAGTATTTCCATCCGAGATTGGATGTTGACCAAACAATAAATAGTACGGTGAGTACTTGGTAGCAGAATGTACTGCAGCCCGCAGTGCATATGCGATTTCACCAATTTGTGAATCCCACTTGGTGTGTTGACCTTTTATGAACGCTCGAATTGCTGCTAGAACTGACCTGTTGACCCGCTCTGACGCGTTGCTTTGAGGACTATAGACACCGGTCCTAATGTGTTTAATGCCGAAATCTGACAAAAGACTTTGAAAGTTCCTACTAGTGAACTGTTTGCCATTGTCACTGTGTAGAAACTCTGGTACCCCATATGTAAGAAACACTTCATTCCTTAGAAAAGCATTCACCTTCGGTGAAGTTGCGTTTCTAAGTGGTTTCAGTAGTACAAACTTCGTAGCATGATCCAGAACTATCAGTAATACCGTATTCCCAAGTGTAGAACGAGGGTACGGTCCCAAAAAATCTATATAGACTCTCTGCCATGGACGTGCTGTTTCGAATTGATATTGCATCGGAGGACGCAATATCTGATTCGTGGCTTTTGTTTGTTTACATGTGTCGCAGGACACAACATAGTTGTGTACCTGTGACGCCATGCCCGGCCAATAATAAAGACGTCGAAGTAATTCTAAAGTCTTTTTAACACCTCCATGAGCAGCAGTACTATCATCATGATGTTTCTGAATCATGTTTGAAGTCATCGGTTTTGGTACCCAGAGCTTCCACACAGGAACATCGTTGGGTATTGCATCAGATCTTGGCTCAATACGTATGTATAGCTTATCATCCACGACTTTAACTGATGGAAAGTCCTTAGGAGATGATCGAACTTTAGCTATCATATCCGTATATTCCTTGTGCCGATAACCTTCATTGTCGATTTTGATGTCGTTAATGTGATGTGTTAATGCTTCCGTCAATTCCTCGTGTGTATCGTCATAAAGACGAGATAGAGCATCAGGGACTATATTTTGGGTACCTTTTTGGTGGACAATGGTAAAATCCATATGTTGGAGTTTTAGGCTCCACCTAGCCAGACGGCCACTCAAGTCCTTCTGTGACATAAGCCACTTCAGACTTGAGTGATCAGTCACAATTGTAAATCGGTGACCTTCAACATAGCCCCTGAATTTCTTCACACTCAGAATTGCCGCAAGACATTCAAGCTCAGAAACAGAATAGTTTCGTTGAGCTTTATTAAGTTTTTTCGACATGAAGGCTATCGGACACTCTTGTCCGTCTTCGTCGATCTGATACAACACACTACCTATCCCTGTCAGACTCGCATCGCATCTAATAAAGAACTCTTTATTATAATCAGGGTTAATTAATACCGGTGCTGTAGTCAGCAATCGTTTTAAATTTTCGAAAGCAGCTTGAGCTTCTAATGTCCATTTCAATTTTCCCGAACTCTTTTTTAATAAATCTGTAATTGGTGATACCACGCTTGCATAATTTGGTATGAAACGTTGGTACCAACCAGCCATTCCCAAGAGACGTCGTATTTGTTTTACTGTAGATGGAGCTGGGTACTCTGCTACAGCTCTAACCTTGTCAGGGTCTGTTCGTAGACCATCTTCACCAACCAAAAATCCTAAGTATTTCACCTCTCTCAGAACAAATTTACTTTTCTTGAGGTTTATTGTTAACCCAGCCGCTCTTAACAATGAAGAGACTTTGGACAGCAATTCCATATGTTCCTGGAACGTGGAAGAGACTACCAATAGATCATCTAAATAAACAAAGACATTTTCGTGATATTGATGTGGTATCACTTTGTGCATTAGCCGACACATTGCCTGGGGAGCATTGCACAATCCGAAGGGCATAACCCGGAATTGATACAATGGACGACCAGGCACTGTGAAGGCTGTCTTGTCTCTAGATGCTTCTGCCAGAGGAATCTGCCAGAAAGCATCTTTGAGATCAATACTTGAAATGTACTTTGTGCTATTTAGACGACCTAGTAAGCCATCAATCAAGGGAAGTGGGTAAGCGTCCTTTTTAGTTAGTGAATTGACACGACGGCTATCAATACATAATCTGTTTTTACCAGATTCTTTTTGTACCAGAACCACTGGCGAGCACCAAGAACTGTTACTCTCTTCGATCACGCCCATTTGAAGCATTCGGTCGAGTTCGGCATAAACCTTTAGTTGAACAGCCGGCGACGTGGGATAGTGCCTCTGTTTAACAGGTGCACTATCACCAACATCGATGACATGTTCAACTAAAGAAGTCTTTCCGAGTCCAGACACTTCAAATGACGGGAAAGAATCCTTGATCATATCCAGTTCTCGTTGCTGGTCAGTGGTGAGGTTATGTATATTAACAGTTTGTAGCTCTGTGCGAGTCAGTTCACTAACAAATGAAGGAACAATACCAAATTTCTCCCAGAAATCTATGCCCAGGTAGAGCTCTTCTCGTAATCCAGGGACTATATGGAACCGCATTGGTTTAGTGGAGCCATTCACAGTTATTGGAACTTCTATGTAACCTAAAATTTTATTTGCAGTACCATCCGCCGTACGAATACACGAAGTGTACTTACGGTAGGTTGTACCTGATGATTCCAATAATTCCAAGGAATTTCTTCCAAGTATTGTGATTGACGCTCCACTATCCAATAGACCTGAAATATGTTTGTCCAAAATCTTTATTGCTAGTCGCGGCCGAGGATCCTTTGTTTCTGAAAGGATAGATGAAATACAAGTTTTACGAAATAATTTCCTCATCCTCCAATATCTGATGTTACGTTCCAGACGTCTAAAATACGTTCGATGTAATGATGGGAAATTAAATGTATTCGATGATTTTATTTGGGTTTCGTTGGTGGTTGCCGATCGTCCTGCGTCGCTACATCTCTCGTCGCCTTCTTCGTGCTGTTGTTCGGGCTGTTTTGAATCCATCGTTTCAAAATATCCATCTCGATCTAGTTCCACATCCACCTCATAATCATCCACCTGCTGTAGCTTGCTAATTCTTAAATTTGATGTTCTGGTCGGAACTGGTGTGGACCACAACCGTTCAAACTTCTGACATAAAGTCCGAAGTTCGTCCATAGTTGTAATTGTTGCTGCAAGTGTAGCGTTCTTCAGTTCTACACTCAGTCCTTCCCTAGCGATTTCTAATAATTCAGCTGCAGCAAATGGTCGAACTAATCTCCGATTTAACGAACCCACTTCAACTAAATACTCATAAACGCTCTCTTTGACTTTCTGTTTACGGTTCAAAAGAACACGTAATACCGCTTTATCATCGGTGAGCGTACCGAAGGTGCGTAGGAGTCCTTCCCTAAGCACTGAGTAGGTCACTTCCTCATATTCATGAGTTAAATTCAAATAATATCTATCGGCAGCTGCCTTGAGGTACCGTGGAACGATCGACCTCAGGTCGTCCCAGGACACACGGTCCCTCCTTGCAGCCGCCTCCACTCGATGGATAAACTCATGAACATCAGGAGAGTGACCATCCCCTGTGAAGTTCGGAACCCAATTTGAGTCATAACGACTCAAATTGTTCCTACGTACCTCTCGGTATGCTCCCGGTGACAATGCTGGAGCCGCGACACGAGATACCTGAGGAAGTGGGTTGTATGGTGGTGGTGCTGTTAATGGAGCTTGTGGATAATTTGTTTGAAATTGTTGCAACTGCTCCTGTGGTATCGGTTGATAATTCAGAGGCTGCTGTACCAATGCCGGATTGATGTATATTTGTTCAGCTTGGAACGATGAACCCAGTTGTGGTAATGCGAAGTCCTCCGCTCTTAAACCTGATTGTTGAAAATACGATGGTGGTAATTGTTCTGCCCGTCTTTGTTGTTGCTGATACCCACGATTTAAACTGTGTATCGTATTAGTCATTGGCTGTACTGGTATTGGAGTGGATCTCTCCTCTGGCTGAAACGCAGGCGATTCGGATGGTACAGATGATCCTCCTGGTTTACTCTGCATAACTGGACGTGTCGACAACGATCTTATTATATCCCAAGCGCGTGACAATTGGGAGATAGCGTAGGTGCGGGCTTCTTGCAAATCATCGCGAGAACCCAACCTATTCATCCTCCCTGTATAGTGCAACACACGATTAGCCAGACCATCTAAGAATGGCTGATTAATCGGTGGCTGAAGTCTACGTATCTGATTCACAATTAGTTGTGCTGCCTGCACCACCATTTGAGACTCAGCTACCAAATCTCTCGCGTGAGATACAGTTAATGGAACTGAACCTTGTACCGCGTGGTTTCGAAGTTCCTCTGCCCAGTTGACCCCTCTGAAATCCACACCTCGAACCAGACATTCAATTTGCAGTTCGCTGGGTTCCAATCCGTAAAATGGATGGTCAATGTCTATTTGACTTGACATTCTGATGGTAAAATTTATAGAATCCAGAATTCACAATAACAAATAACAATAATAAAACCAATCTCAACAAAAAAAAATGTAGCTAGTATGCTGTAAAAGTGAAAACAATAAAAAGCGCAAAACGACAAAAAACCAACGAACGCCCCAAAAAAAAACAGAAAATTTTTGTAAAAAAAAAACAAACTTCGTAAAGGAACCAAAGGAAAGACCGTCGTAGCTAATCCTTGCTGAATCTGTACAAAAATTCCTAAGATATTGTATATGTAAAAATATAATTTATTTATTTAATTTCAGATATACTGAAATATATATATATACCTAAAATTAGTTATTGACGATAGCACCCCTAAAAATA
Organism: Diogma glabrata; assembly: GCA_963693315.1. NCBI lineage: Eukaryota > Metazoa > Arthropoda > Insecta > Diptera > Cylindrotomidae > Diogma > Diogma glabrata. The sequence goes on from OY856188.1 coordinate 35,839,562, forward strand.
TTTATTTACTTTTAAAAGAAAATTGAAAAATAGAAATATTTAGAAGAATGTTTATTTATTGGATGCACCGTCCTAACTTTGAAATATTGATTTATTTTTTTTTTTTTTTTTAAAAAATAAAAAATATTTATTTATATCTTGATGTAATTTGCTTAGTTAAAAAAATTATTTATTTAGTTGCCTAAAATTAACTTAAATTTATTTATTGAATAAAAATTGTTTATTTAGTTTTTTGAAAAATTTGTTTGATTTATTTTATTTTTATTTAATAATATAAGAGATTCCCAAAATCAAGATTCGTCTGGAGACGATTTAAATTATTTCATTTCATTTAAATTTGAAATATCGCGTTCGCGAGCCCACTCCAACCATGCATGTGAGAACTGACTAGAAAAGCCCCCAACGACCAGATTCTACAGAACAGATTCTCCCCAACCTAATAAAACAATCACAACTGTCACGATTAGACACTAGGTCCATTTCTACTGACCCAGTTGTGCTTGTTTAATCTACAAATAAATTACACCTAAACCTAATGCGAAAGTTGAAGAACGCTCCCGAGCACCAGACTTCAAAACCCAAACTAAAATGAAAATTGTTCTATTGTAAAAGCTAAATGGAAAAATGGAAAAGTTTTTGAATTTGTATGAGGTGAAGCCTCTGATCCTGAAAGCAAAAGTATAATTGGTTCTTCTCTTCATTACACCGAAGAAGCCTCTGAGCAAAGAATGGTACTACTGGTTTGCACCTAAGTACAAACACAGCAACACCACTCCTCGTCCCTGAGAACTTCCTCGCCGAATGAAGAGAAGAAACCAATGTTCTTCGATCGCATAACCCCGATGGCCATAGGCGACCTAAGAACGTCATTAATGTTAAAGAGTGAATCAATAAACCTAAATAATACATAACTTATCCATAATCCAAACAATTTCTTGTTTAAAAATGCTAAATCGAAACATGAAATACATAATATGTGTTAATAAAGTTTTACATGAAATTAATTAAATTTAATCTTCAGACTAAATAATAAATTGGTAATTTAAAAAAATTACGATTATTTTAAATTCAAAACTAAGCTTACTAATTTTTAGGTTATTACCTCTAATATATTTGTTCAGGTCAAATTTTTCGCTTTACTTATTGTATTCAAAACAAACAACAAAAATAAATGTTAGCTAAAAATAATTACTTCCATACCCATCCCACTTTTTAAATTAATCGCAATAAAAAAATAATTCTAAAAAAATGGTGGTAGCTAAAATGGACTCATACGAGATCTGTATACGTACATTAGCGGATCAATATGATGACAAATGTAGAGATATTGATTTGGATCCGGCTCACTCTATAAAGTCGATGGGAATTAATTATTTTCAATTGTACTTCCATAAACACAGACCAACAATACTTGATAGTAGTGACGAAAGATTTAAACTTATATAAAATTGTCGAAAAACTGTTTGGTCAATGTTAACTTTTATTACGTTAATAACATCCTAAAACTCATAGAAACATGACTTAACCACAATCAGAAAAACATACGATTAATTTCATATATAAATTAATTGCATCATCCAAAAATATGTACAATATATAAACAAATATATGTACAATATGTACATGGTAGCATAAAAAAATTTCAAAAAAAAACTGCTTCCCCAAAACGGTTTTCTTTTTTCCAAATAAAAAAACAATTAGTATTACTAAAAGCAGATGACAGCACAAAAAACAATCTCCAAAAAAATTGCTGTTCCAAAACGGTTTTTTTCAAAATTAAAAAAGTTATTAGTCTTAACTAATTATACAATGAGGAACAGGGGCCTCCTGTGGACCAGACCACTCCTCTTCCTGTCGCGTGGTCAGTGAGATGAGGACCTCCTCAACCAGCTCCTCCGTTTGAGTACTCTTGGTCGAGGAAGCTCCCAGCTCCACGACCAAGCGACTCTCCTTCTCCCTTCTTCTCCTCTCCTTCCTCTTCAGGTGAGAGCTCCTATTTCTATTTATCCTCCTTCTCTCACGCCAGCCCACATTCACTTCCTCAGTCACTTCATCCATCTCATCCGCTTCCTCATTCACCCCATTCAACTCCTCATTCACTATCTCACAAATCAAATCATCCAGAAACTCATCATATTTTTCTTCGTAAATATCATCCATCAATTCCAAAAATATTTTATGTTTTACTTCATCCAGAATCACATTTATCATTCCATCCACTACATTCCTCGCCTCAACCATTCTCTCTTTTCTCTCCTCATTCGCTCTCCCATCCACCTCATTCATCCAGGGCTCAAACCCACCTGGCCGACACCTCCTTATCAACCCCTGACCCCTCATAATTGTATACATTCTTATCAAAATTCAAAATATATAATTTCCTAATCAAAACCAAAACGAAACCAATAACTGGTTTATTTCAAGATAAACAAAAAGCTGATTGACAACCACGCCCAAACCGGTTGCCACCACCCTATTACCAAAAAAAACCACAACTGGTTTATCCTAAAACTTACAAAGAGAAACGCGGAATTCTTTAAATTTTTGAAAATATAAATTTAGAGTACTTATGATAAATATACACATGAACACCTTAGAAACTAAACCTTTATTTTTTCCTCTAGCTTTTTAACAAAATTTAGCCAAATAACCGACGCGAAAATAAACTATATATAGATATTAATTAATCTAAATTGAAATGATCAATTAATATATAAATATATAAATATAATAATATAAAATGTTCCACAAAAAAAGTTTTTTTTCAAAAAAAAAAAACCGGCTTGCCAACGCCCAAACTGGAAAATATTTTCCCACCAAATAATATAACTGTAATTAAGCTAACGGGTCCCTTTTTGTTCGGCGCTACGTATTAATCACTGGACCTTTACTACTATGTTTCTGTTCAGTATACTATTAAATCTATACAGATCACAAACACATCTTATTATAGTTAAGCAAAGGAGGTCACTCCCTCCATACAGATTATCTCCACACGGACCCTGAATTTGAGAATCTCTTACTATTTCCTAAATTTATCTTGACATTCCAAAAGTAATAATTAAATTAAAATTAATATACATATTTATAATAAATACCTTAAGTTATTTTTGTTGATTGATGTCATCAATATTCTGTTGTTTTAAGTTATTTGTTTGATTTTCCAATATCATTTCTTCATTATGTTCTGTCAAATTTGTCTGCGGTGGATTTATTAAATGAATTCCTGATTGATTATTATTGCCACTATATACAATATTTCCATATTCTATATTTGGATCAATTAAATTGTATAATTCTCCATATTTCCATTGATAATTTTTTATAAATTAATCGAATAAACAAATTTATTACTTGATATTAATAAAATGGCGTTTTGAAGTCACAAAAACACAGCATAATCAAGTAAGAATATAAAGACTCGCTATTCTTCTTGTACCTCAGCAAAAAAATTCTTTGATACTTTAATAACCATTCATTTATTAAATTGTGGCAAATTTATGTAAATATTATTATTAAAATCTAATTTAATTTTAAATCACAATTTATTATATCACAACATCACTCATGGATATATATATTTTTTTTTTATATAGACTCTTTTTTTCTGTTTTATTTAATGTTTAATACAAATAAAAATTGAACGTTTTCTTTTTTTAAAAGCAGAAAATGGAATGAATAATTTTCAAATTAAAAATTGCAAAAATGTGATTTTGCCTTTGACATCTTATGATGTCAAAAACAAAATCGGGTAATACTTGAAATTCAGCAAATGATTAACAACGACGTCTGTTCATTAGTATTGGAAATAAAAATTTAGTACGTTCGTTTGCTTTTTATAGTATATTCAAAATTTAACTAGCAGTTAAGTTTTAGAAAATTTTAAAATTATTATTAATGTAAAAATGAACGGAAACTAATGAAATGCATTTTTATTGAATTGAAAACGAAGATGAATTTGGTTTTATTATTGTTTCGCGATTATTGCGATCGTTACAAACAATTAAGGCTAATTCAAACATAATGTTAATTTTCGTTACGTTACAATTGTACCAAAAAAAAAATTGAGAAAAACCAGCAAAACATACGGCTATAAAATGTATGACTGCGTTAAATTTAATATAAATTTAAAAACATATTCCCCCTTTACTAATTTTTTTTTTCTAATAACTTGAAACTTGCAGTTCACACATATAAAATAATTTTTTATTCAGAGTTCACTCCTCTGTGAGTGTTTAAGTATTTTCCGTGAACTGATATACTAAACGTACAAAAAATATTTTTTTTCTAATTAATTATTATAATTTTACCGGTTGTTATAAGCTCAAATAACAACAAGTGTTTTCGCATTAACGAAAATTAACGAAAACCCGAGAACTATTCTCTTCTTCAAAAATTCACAAAGACAGCCATTTTTGATTAATCAAATTGAATAAACCAGTTTTACTAACTCGTTTACTTTGTCTTCTGGACCTATAAATTTGACTAGTAAAATGAACTAATTTTCCTAATATAATAAATATTCAATAAATTTCACTAGTTTATGTATTTACTTAAACTAAAAAAAATGATATACCACAACTCCACTGTTTTTAGGCTCCTTAAAAGTTTGAACTCTTCTCACCAACTGAGTCAAAAAACAAATGTCCAAGTAAATATACTAACAAATTTCATGAATCAACAACATCACAAAATGGGACAGCAATCGAAAAAAATATCATTGCGAACTGGGTTGGGAAAAAAAATACATTAGAAAAAAAACGATAAGTTGTATGCAATGTGTTGTTCATATATAATAAAATTGTTTAGACGATTGAATTTTTACGATGCAAACTGCTCCGTAGTAATTGCAATATTTTTTGCTTAAGTTTCCGGTGCACGTGCTGGTATAAAAGAACAGAAATGTTACTATACTAATAGCGTAGCATTTATGTTTGGATTATGAACCAATTTGTGAATGTAAAAACATTCGTTTATTGGGTGTTACAGTTTCAAATCACTTACTCTGGAACAATCATGTAATGACGATGGCAATCCTCTTAAGACCTAAGTCCATTAAGTCTTAAAAAATCATAGGTAGAACCTATCAATGTTAATTCAAACTTAGGGATCTTTTGATTGCTTTGCTCAAATTACCCGGGTAGTTAATCGAAATACCCGGGTAGTCGAGTATGTTGAAAAAGCCAAAATTACACGGGTACCCGGGTACTCGATAATCGACAAGGTATACCCTACTTCTTAATATGTCTGTTGGTCCTTTCATTAACTTAAAATAACCACAAGACGAGCTTTTCAATAAACTAATGTTTTTGCCATGCCAAGCTTTTTAGTTTTCAAATACTGCATCCAAACATTTTCCTTGATTGCCTTCTGGCCATAATAACTATGTCACAATTGTGCCCAAAAACTGAAATACCCTGGTAGGGGAGTTAACTGTTAAGCTTAGTTCACAATTAGACTCCAAATAAAGAATAATAAAACCTCGCCCTGAGAACATCTTATCGTAGTGCCAAGAATAATTTTATTTTTTCCCTGGCTTAGTTAGCCACTTTTCTTGTTTTTTGACATGTCTCACCTTTAGTTTGCAATGGTTTTGTGAACGCTATTTTTAACGTTAAAAAAGTGAGTTCGAATCGATAGAAAATAATAAATAAACTCATTCAATATTCATTTCGATTGAAATTCTGTAACATTGATTACCGCCCTCCATTTTGAAGACCAAAACTTTAAGACTTGATGAGTGAATTTAGCTCAATGAAGACTTGTTGTCCTAAAAATGTAATTTTAAAGTTTTTATTATGTTTCCATTGACAATGTGTTTAACTTAAAGGTATTTTCTTAGGTAGTACCTTGAAAACGATACACATAGCTTTAGAAATCGATAGGCTGAAAATAAATTCAGAAAGATATAAAATTAGTGTTTTTATTTTTTTTTTTTTTTTTTTTTTTTTTTTTTTTTTTTTTTTTTTAAGGCGTTCATGCTCCGTGTAGGAGCGTTGCCAGGTTAATCAGCTTTGAATATTCACCACGGTCATTCGCAACAGCGACATAATTACCATGGCAGCCGATTTTTTTAAGGTCGTTTATTACGTCAGTCTCCCATTGTAGTCGTGGTCTACCTCGCGGTCTACCACTCCCTGGGGTACTAACGTACATTTTTCTAATCATTCCAGACTGTGAATCGGCTCGTAGAACATGCCCAAACCAAGCAATCCTATTAGAACGGATACAACCTATTATATCAGGACCCTCAAGAAGGTCTCTGATCTCAAAGCTATACCGGGTTCTATACTATCCATCGTCTGTCTTAAGTGGACCAAAAATGTAGCGTAGGATCTTACGCTCAAATACAGATAAATGCGATTCGTCATTTTGTGTAAGGGTCCACGTTTGTGACCCATACATCACAACCGGTCTAATCAATGTCTTGTATAACTTGAGCTTGGTGTTAGTTGATACATACGGTGATCCAAGGAGAGGTTTAATTGAGTAGAAAGTTCGATTACCTGCAGCGATTCGAGCTTTAATATCTGTAAGTATGCTGTTGTTTGAGTCAAGCATTGATCCCAAATATTTAAAAGATTCAACTCCCTCAATTCGTTCATCGCCGCACATCAAATCTTTCTTCTCAGACTCTCTTGAAACATTCATATGTTTGGTTTTATTGTAGTTAATTTGCAGACCAATTTTCCTAGCACCACTCTCAAGCGACTTGAAAGTCTCACTCATAACAGCTTCACTTCGGCCGAGGATGACAACATCATCAGCGTAAGCAATCATCTGTACTGAGTTTATTGACAAGATATTGTTATTAGTCGGTAGTTTCTTTTGACGGCACACATATTCCAAGGCTAGATTAAAAAGTATAGGAGAGATCTTGTCTCAAACCGGAGTCGACTTTAAAAAGCTTTGATATTTCGTTCTCTACTCGTACACAGCATTGAGAGTTCTGTACTGTCATTTTGCATAGTGATACCAGTTTACCAGGAATTCCCATTGACACCAGAGCAGACCATAGAGTCTCTCGTTCGAGAGAGTCGTAGGCCTGCCTGAAATCAATGAAAAGTTGGTGCACAGGTATGTTGAACTCTCGACATTTTTCCAAAATCATCCTTATCGAGAAAAGTGCATCGGTGGTACCTCGGCCCCGCCGGAAACCACACTGATATTCTCCAAACAGTTGTTCAGCAAAAGGATTGATTTTGGATAGCAAAATGTAGGAAAAGATCTTATATGCTGTGCAGAGGAGGGCGATTCCTCTGTAGTTTGCACATTGTAGGCGATTACCTTTTTTATGGATTGGTATCAGCATAGCTGTGTTCCAGTCCTGTGGCATGGTTTCAGTCCTCCAGATCGTTTGAACAAGTTCAAACAATCTTAAGGATAGAGTTTCGCCACCATGTACAATCATTTCGGATGTTATATCGTCGATACCAGGTGCTTTATTGCATTTTAATTTTGACAGCGCCGCATCGAATTCCTCTATGGTGGGTTCTTCTACATGTACCTTTGACGCATGAATAAGCTTAGCTCGTCGCCCGTCTTGTTGCTGGTCACTTAAGTTGAGAAGATTCCTAAAATAAGCGGCCCAAGTATCTAAAATATTTTTAAGGTCTACTTGTAGCTCCCCATCTTCGTTTTGAATAGCAGTCGATCTAGTTTGAGGGCCTTTCTTTAAGGTTTTTACCTGTTAAAAGAAGTTACGCGATTGATGTTCCTTATTGAAGCTTTCAATCTCCTCACACTGTCTCTTCCACCATTCTCTCTTCGTTCGTCTACATAGCTTTGTAACGGCTTGTCTTGCCAGTTTATAGTTCTCCTTCGTGGACCTGGTGTTGCGTCCTTGTAGACACTTTAGATAGCAATCTTTTTTGTATTGAATAGCATCAAGGCATGCTTGATCCATCCATGGCTTCTGGGAGTGGTTCTCTGGTCGTCCAAGTATTCCCTCAGCAGCGCTTAAAACAGCATCTTTGAGCAAATACCATGACTTATCGACGTCTCCATTAATGGTTTCTGATTTCTCCAATGTTTCGGCAATATGGATTTGATATCTCTCTTCTGTTTCAGCATTCTTTAATGATGAGATGTTAAAACGTTTCCGTTGATTGAATTTTGGAATGTCTGGATTTGGGAAGTGGAACCTTATCGTTGCACATACAAGGAAGTGGTCGCTTCCAATGTATGCACCTCTAAAGGATCGCACATCCAGAACGCTCGAAAAGAAACGTGTTGTTACTAGAACGTGATCAATTTGATTTCGAGTGTTTCCATTCGGTGAGACCCAAGTCTGCTTATGAATCGATCGATGCGGAAAGAACGTACTGGCAATTCTCAAATTATTTGATAATGCAAACTCAGTCATTCTCTCACCATTATCATTCGAATTCAAATGCAGGCTGTTGGGACCCACCACATTTCCATAAGAGATATCTCTTCCAACCTGTCCATTAAAGTCACCAAGAACCATAATGAAGTCGCGTGTGGGTGTTTGTTTCATAACCTCTTCCAGTGCTATGTAGAAATTATCCTTCTCGTCGACGGTCTTAGCTTCAGTTGGTGCATGCACGGCAATAAGAGAAATATTGTTATATGTACCACGTACACGTAGGTAGCAGATCCTCTCACTGACCGGGATGAATTTCATCACGGCTTCTTGTATGCGTGCACCAACAAGAAAGTGTAATGTTGGACTACGCTAAAACTATTGATACGTCTTTTTTATTTTTAATAGGGATCGCTCGTCTTTGGGGGGTTCTTTTATTTAGCGCTTAATTAATATAGTCCAAAAAAACATACTGCGTATCAATTTTCCACTATTTGTCACACACACTTATTCTCTTACGAATTCTTTAACACTTCATTACTAACAGGCTACTGACATGGTTAATTTTAGAAAATATAATTATTCATAAAAATAATCAAACTTAGAAATGAAAGGAAAAAAATCATCATTTTAGGTATTTAAATTTTAATAAAATTAAAAAAACAAACAATTATAATTAAGAAAAATAAAATCGTTTACGGTTTAATGATGTCTTGAATCTTGATTGATGTCTTGATGTAGTATTGGTTGGCCTTTTTTCCTCTTTTTTATGCTATGGTATATGTGTAATTCCTTTATTTTTATTGTGGATTGATTTTTTTATTTTGTTGATTGACAAGGTGTGTGGTCCACTTCAAAGCTTGATTTTCATATGACCACTGCATAATTTAGGCCGTTACAAAAGCCAGCACCAAATTCTCTTCGAGAAGGATGACCACTACAGTATAGAGAGTGACTATCCAAATCTTGTTTTCCGATTATTGGCTGTCTAATTTCTTGTAGAGCAATAATATCCATCCTATACCTCTCAGCCTCTGTTTCTAGACTTATAAGAGCATCAAGAGCGCTCAAGCTGCGCACGTTCCACGTTCCGATTCGGTAGTCTGGTCTTTTTTCACGTCCAGGTAAAATTCTGTTGATGTTTCCGGGTCTGTTTTTCTGTTTATGATAACCAAATTTAACATATTAGTTTTTTTTCCGGGGTTAGGGTGTTAACCTTAGGCCCAACCCAAATTGTCGTGAATGGGTCCGTTCTGCATATTAAGGTCACCAGAAAGAACCTTTTTACACGTTTATATAGCGAGCCGCTTGATTCTAGACAGACGCCCGCTCCAAGCCGCCCCTGACATGGAGAACAGTCGCTTGAGTCGCATTGGTTGTAGAGCGCCAATTCGCCGTGATGTAGCGTCATTGACTAAGCAGTTTTTACTCTGCTTGTCTCCAATACACCAACCTAATTCTGTCAGCATTACCCAGGCAGCACAGCGTGGACGTCGAATTTCGGATTTCGCTACCCGAAAATTCTACGTCAAAGACTATTTATCTCTTAGATGTAATCTTTTGGTTGATTACCAAGGTTCGCTGTTTTTTAATACGTTTAAATATTTTAAGCTTATTTCTATTACCCTTCTTCTTTTATTTGTGTAAAACATCGTACAGAAAGCTTAGCTGTTAACCCTTTCGTACTAAGTCTCTAATTCCTTTAGACCTGTGATATAAATTACTTTTCAATATATTAGAAACTTTGTTTATAAATCAAACAAGCTTTTTTCCTATTTCTGATATTTCTATTGATTTTTTCCTGTTTAAAAAAAATTGTTTACTTTCTATGCTACTTTTACTCTCAACAATCCATTGTTCGAAGTGCAAAACTTTTAATGAATTAGCTTTTATGTTGAATTAGTATCAAAGTTCTATTATTTTTATAAACAAAAAGTTGAACAGTCCTTTAAAATATAATAACAAAAAAAAAGTTTCATCAAAACGAAACTGATACAAAACAAACAACAGGAAAAGGAAAAGTTTGGAAAAATTTTGTTTCGGATTTTTTTCCGACGTGTACGTACAATACATGGTTGTTGTTGGCGATGAAAATTTTTTTTGAATTTTAATCAAAATAAAATTATTTCTTTTGATTTCAATAAAAAAGAAATATAATAATAATAAAAAGTTTTACGTAGGAGTTTTGGAATAATTATTTGTAAAATTCTATTTTATTTATATTCATTTTAAATCAATAATTTTTTTGTTAAAATTTAATATGACAATTTGATGTTTTGGTAATAGCTTATAGTATCCAAACAAAAACATTTGTGGTAGTGGTTAGATTTTACTTGACTACCGAACCTGTTTACCTATTCAACTAAAATGTCTAGAAATGGATGCGAAGAGGGATTGAAGAGATATCAATTGGCCAAAAAAAATTTTTCACTCCATACCAATTGCTCTATGTTTATAAGTCCTATATTCGTCCCTGTATGGAGTACTGTTGTCAAGTTTGGTGTGTTGCTTCAGTTTTCATCTTGCCCCTCTTAGACTCGGTTCAAAAGCGGGCTATACGAATTGTGGCTGATCGAGTTTTGACATCAAAACTTGATTCCCTACAACATCGCCGCACTTTTGCTGACCTCGTTGTTTTTTACAAATATCGTCATCAACAGTGCTCAGATGAAATCAGCGGCATCATGCCTCAAATTTATTCTTATCCCCGTTCCACTCGGCAATCGGCTAGCACAACCAGTCAAACGGTCGAGATCCCGCGCTGTCATACTGGCAGATCGCAGAAGGACTTCTTTGTCCGAACTGCATACAATGGAATAGTTTGCCGGAATCCATAGTCTCAGGTGGCTTCAATCCACAGAGGTTTAATAAAAGCGTTCATCAACATCTTAGAACGCAAGTTGCTTTGGGACCTAGGTCTTAAAAGGTTTTTATGTGTTGTTGTGACACATATTCTAAACCCTATAACAAAACACATTTTATTTAAAAAAAACAACAACTACGCGTACTCCAGCCCTGGAATTGATATGTGAGAAAAATTACATATTACTAGAAACAACAGTGAGATATTACTAGCCAATGTGATATATTAGGAGAGCTCTAACTAATCAACGGTTGTACTTTCAATCTTAATTATGAAATATTCTTTGAAAATGGCAAAGTGTAGCTTGTTGTGAAAAACAAGCCAACATTTAAGTTCATTTGGATTTTAATTGAGGAATATAGTGCTACACATGATTAAAGAATATGCCTCTAGCTGGATCATTAGGAACCCAATCAACGTTTTGTGTCTATAAATTTAAAAAAGAAGTGCGGTTTTTAATGAACATTGTGCTTTCTCGATAATAAAATCACTATTAGGAACATTTAAGGATTTGCGTGCTTTGAGATTAAACTTCCGACTAACGGCAGTCTTTGGATTTTGCCTCTCCTATGCCGCTTGCAAAATTTTGAAAAGAAGATGAATTCAAATGAGCAAAAGAAAAGGGACTTTGCCGAGAACCAAGACCCACACCACATCAAATATAATTATTAGATTTAAAAATTAAAGCGTTTCACTCACCTTATAATTTATAATTGACCCAACCCTTCATGCTGCTTTTTTACTAGCCAATCATAGGTAAATTAAATGTAAATTAATTCAAAAATTAGTCGTTACGGTAATGGTTCCGGCAATTGTTGTACAATATCAATAATGCAATAAAAAAAAATCATTGCGACTAATATACAAAAAATTGTTGAATAAAACTATAAATCGTTGCACCAAGGCCACAAGGGACTGTTGAGCAAGAATCATATATATATTTAATAGCCAATCGTTGCGTTAATGATACCGGCGATTGTTGAAAAATATAAATAATTCAATATAATAAAAATCGTTGCACCAATGGTACCCGTTATCATAAAACTAAAAAAAATGTTTCTTTGCGAAAAGTCAATTCACTAGTGAAAAAGAATAACAAATTATAGTTGCTATGGTTTTTCATATAATTTTACAAAGTATTTTAAACAACGTAACAATGAAAAAATAGAATATCATGTATATAATACACAAAAAACGAAAAAGCGTAGCTATACCTTAGAGAAAGTGTGGTGCGGAGAATATGCGAAAACGAAAGAAGAGAATAAAAAAAATTAAACGATTAAAAAAAATAAACGAAACAACAAACGAAATTTAAATTATAATATTTTCAATTTAGTTTATGCTTTGCTTGCGGAGTGGATAGATGTTTTATTTTGGATTTAATTTATTTCAGGCTTAAAAAATATTTGTTTTGAAATTTCAGCTGTGTTTACATTCATTTTTCACTTTCTTTTTTCGGAAAATTAAAAATAAAACTCATGCATAAAATTCATGCAAAAAAATTATTGTAAGTTTCCTTTCTTCTGAATCTTTACTTTTATTTTGGTCATAATTTTCTTTGTTTTTAAATATTGGAAGGGGGGGGGGGGTATAGTGAATTTTGAATGTTTTGTTGTCGATTTCTGATTTTATAATTTAGAGTAAATATCGATTATATATTACTATCATAGAAAAAGTTTCATTTCCTACGCGAGATAAAAACGTTTATAACAATGTTTTCATCTCTTGTAGGAAAATAGTACGAGTAAACCTTAAAATTCACTTTTGCGATTCAAAAATTGTACATAAAGCAGACCTTTTTTTCTATTGAAATAACAATGCTAAAAGTGAGATAACATGCCTAAAATTGAAATAACAATGCCTAAAGTTGTTATATTACTATTATTTCGAAGAACTACTCTGATAAAATAATTTTCGAAAAAATATTTTACCATTTTGTGTAAATATATGTATTTTTTTTTATGCAACTAATACAGAATGTTACTCGTACAAAAAATGTTGTATGCAATTCAAGCATAAAGTATCTTTTTTTCTTTCAAGTGGTTGTTTCTCTCGGCCGTTGCTCGCCCCGAGCAACAATTTCACTCTTAAGCGAAAAAGACATACTTTATGCCCTTAATACATAAATAGCTATTTTTAACTACTAACTTGAGAAATCGTCATTATTTACTCGAATGCCCCAATGAGAAGTAATTTTTCTCAACCTAGGTCAATAATAATAACAAAAGTACAAAAGTACTACATTAATAATGACGAATTTTCTTTTATTTTTAATTGAAATGAACAAAAAAACACAAACAAATAATAATTCCATTCCTTTATTTCATTTTATTTGTATGAAACTAATTTTCCAGGCTACTTGATATTTTAAGATATTTATAAAATGAAATGGAAAATGCCTAATATCAAAATCTAATCAAAGCAAATATGATAATTAGTGTTAGTAGTTAAAAAAATTCTATATATACCTCGGTTGTGAAGGCTAATATAGATCTCGAACATTATATTCCTCGGCGGTATGCGCCTCAGGAACTAAAAGTTCTCGGTCAAAAATAGCTTACTTCTCAATCTTTTTATATAATGTACTATTATTGTTAGTTTAAAAAAATATTATTTCTTCTATTACACTTTTTTTGATACACTACATATAAAATGGTAATCTTTTTGTTATTATTTAGTTATTAAATAACTCTTACAACTACCAAATGAATAATTGTACTTCGTTCTCGGATGGACATCTCTTGTTTCCGATATATACAGTATTTGTAAATAAACAGTTATTTTCAACACAACTATTAATTTTTTTTCAGTATTATTTTTTCCGTTTAATTTTTACACAACTGAACAAAAACACCGAAATTGCATTATATGAATTAAATTAATTAAAGAAAAATTTTTATTTATATATATCAATGTAGTTTTTTTACAGTTTTAGACAAAATCATAAAATTTAATACAATATTTAGTATAGGAGGTTAATCTTATTGGAATATAATGCAAATGTTTAAGGTTTTTTCTGATATTGCATTAGAATAAAATCTCCCCTCTCTGCAGTTGTGAGAAAAGAAAAAGAAGGTAATTTTGGATTTTTTAAACCCAAATATAGTATTTTGAAATTTCTACAATGAAAAATAAATTTGTCAATAATGATAAATTTGCCAATCATTTATTTTATAAAAATTAGTGCAACTATGAAGAAAACATTTAATATTATTTTTCATTTTAAATTGTTTTTAATTTATAATTTAAGAAGTTTTTTCTTAAAAAAAGAATTGAATTCGACAGATCTGCTATTACGATTTTGTCCCTTTTAATACATTTTTGTAGCTAAATTCTCTCTATATTTATTTATACTTTAAGGTTTTAACTCTTATTTTGTTTGATAACCTCCAATTTGAGTCGATCAACACCCCAGAACGCATGTTGTTGTGGGACTTTGGTTTTTATGTGTTGTTGTGGAACATATTGTAATCACTAATATAAAACATAGTCTATGAATAGAAAAAAACATGATATAGTCACTCTCGATGCTGTAACGATCATTTTTTTCGAAGAGAATTCTGTACTGAATTTGTTATAAGTGCAGGCTTAGAAGAAGTCGTAATAAATTCCATCCCAGTCAGTCGGATGAACTCCTACATACGGATGCGTATTACTAATACAGCAAGAAGGTCATTTCCACAAGAATTGCACACAAAGTCAAGTCTGCTTTGTTGCTTGCGGACAGGATAATGTATACCTTGCGAATAACGTAAGTGTCAAAAGAACTGTGAAGGGAGAGATCCCAACACTTTTCCTTGCTCTTAAAACAGTTAGTCCTTATCCTCGATTCTGATACAACTGCACTTTATATTCCGAAATCTTATACAACATCTCAAATTTCAGAAGGCAACATCTCTTCTGAGGATGCTTGTTTCATGTTCTTTTCCCCTTTTGTGAAATGGGGAAAAGAACATGAAAGAACATTTGCTTGAAATTTTTTTGACTTCATATTTGGTTACCTATACTGCTTCTCTCTTAAAACAACAGTTGAAGACGAGAACTTCGCCTTTTCTTTAGTTTTAATCACCTAAGCAGCGATTTAAAGTATACGTTACTGTGAGATCTTTCAGTGCAAATTCCAAGGTTTCATCGAAATTTACTCTTAGAATTCCTTGTTTCTGCTTAATTTGCAAAAATTATCAAATTAATAAATTAACCCTGATTCAGACTATCAGCATCAGTGTAATAGGTGGTTTGTGCGCGGGAAAAACTCCTAGTTTTCTTATGCCCTCCACAGTTAAAACTGCTGATGGTAGCATTCAGAAGACCATTGGATTCTTCAACGTTTAAGTTTAAATCAAGGGCAAAATTAAGTCTCTTGATCCTTATTACATTCTGACTCTTACCCATGATTCATATATGAGCATTGAATTTTAAAAATTTAAAATTATCTGACCATGTGTTATTCACATCTTCTTTATACTCTATCTATTCAACTTATCGCTTAGATCAGTTCAACGTAGAATGGGATGCAAAAAGTGGACAATCACGATCCACACGTCAGGCCAATGAAGTTGTTGGGATTAAATATGATACCTTGAAAAGCTTTATAAAACGCGATTGTTGCACACAGATGAAGATTTGGCGAAAGACTATCAATAGGTCTGGACATTGAGAACTCAAATTCTATATATCGTAACGACTCTGCGTCGGTTCTTTTCGACTATTGAGCAAATACGACTGTAAAAAGACGGATCTTTGGTTAACAAAATCTCAAACTTTATTTATCAACAAATTACAGCAGCTTCAGATTTTAATTACAATAAAATTCTAGGGTCCTTACCAATTTATGGACGGAATCGTAAAATCTGTATTTACTATTCCACTAAGTTCAAATTCTTTCACTATTACTACCTAGGCTCATATACCACCCGATTATTCCTCATACTTGCGAATATTTATAAACACTCTCAATTGCAAAAATAAAACTGACTATCTGATATTTTTTCGCTTATTTATATCCAAAAATAAATAAGTAGAAACTTCTGCTAATCAGTTATTGTTTCTCACTGTACTTTTCTAGAAAACAATATTCGAAGTACATACATCATGAATAGGCCACACCTCCTTTAATTCATACTTGCATTAATGTAAACATTTGTATTAGTGAACTCATTCTATAACAAATTTACTTTGCATTAATTTATGCAAAATGTATTAGTTAACTCATTCTTTAATCCATTTGAATGTGGAAATGTTTTATGTTTTATGCAAAATGTGTTGGTTATGTATGAGTAAATTATATTAATCCATTCTGGTCGAAGTTTATTTATTTGTAATAATGGAACTACAGACCTAACCGGAGTTTATTACAATATAAATAAAGTAATAAACTCCTCTTTTTCTGAGTCATCTGTTCACCGAGTAAGAACTTGATTCAAATTCCTAATAGTATTAGAATGTTTGTCATCCGAAATCGTCCCTTTCACGAAACAACTACGAGTTTAGCTCCCCCAAAGCTAACTCTTAACTGCAAACAAACTCCTCAGTCGCTCATAAAAAACAATAGAAGCATTCATTCGCACTGGTGAGGAAAACGTTATACGGGCACTACCGTAAGAGTGCGTCTTTCTATTTCCCATGGTCTGGAAACACAAACTAACTTTCCTTTTAATATGCCTTCTTCTCAATTCTACCTTCACCTTCTTCCAATAAAAACTCTTAAGCTCTCTCTTGGTTTATCTATCAGAACCTGTAAACTGCACCTTAGCTAAGCACCAGCCCTAAGTATCCATTACCACCTCCTTTAGATGCAATTCATGTTCTGAACGATCTGAAACGTAGAAATTTGAACCAGACCATTTTTATCGACTTTATACTTGGCATACACATAGTGTTATTGAAATAAAACTACATTGGAAAATTGGAAAGTATATAATTTGAGAACAGGATGGTCAGAAAAAATTTCTTAAAATTCAAACCCAAGAAAACTTTGAAATCATATTGCAATAAAACGTTTCACTCGATATATAAAAGTCTGACCCATTGCAAAAAAGAATACACAGAAAACATTTTGCTTATTCTGTTAAAAATATTAAAAAATAAATTTTTTAAACTTAGATTTTGATTTATTTTAGGGGTAATTTCTTACCATGTAATTTCTATGTAATTTCTTAATCAATCTGTAATCAACAACAGTGTGCTCCTGATGATGGAATCATAATCAGAAATATCTGAGAAGTTGCATGCCTTGAGATGATCCCAACTAGTTTCCATCTGTGAGTTTGCTGAATTGCATACAAATGCTGAATTGCATACAAAAGTTTCAAAAGAAGACGGAATCAGATTAGCTAAAACTAGGGGCTGTGATGATCTTAAAAGTCGGAAAAAACAAGTTCATCACCACCACCACATCAAATTGCCAAACATAGCGACTATCATCTAAGTTTATGATATAAGAAAATCATTGCGCCAAAGTAACAGGCGATTGTTGAATAATGATAATAAAAAAATAGTACAAATCAATCGTTTCGCCAAAGTTACAGGCGATTGTTGAACAACAATAAGAATAAAAATCAGTCGTGGTGCCGAAGAAGGTGCCTGTACTGCTGATCAAGTACAATATAATAATATAAATGAATTGGTGCGCCAAAAAAACAGGCGATTGTTGAATAAGAATATTATATAATACACATCACTTGTTGCACCAAAGTTACGGGCAATTGTTGAAAATTACGATTGAGAAAGAAATATCATATCATATCATATCAAACCATTGTGGTAAAATAATGCAAAAACGTATCATTTATTAATTCCACCAAATGGTAGATTTTGTACAATATTTGTTAACTGGATGTGGCTAAATGCTTCCAGTGTTTTTGAAATAGCTGTTGCGGGTATTGATGTTAGTGTTGTACAAGACTACTTCATGAACAAATTATATTCGAATAATAAAGAAAAATTTCACTCACTGGTGATGGTGACCATGTTGATATCTGTTACTCCATAACCGCAACATATTTTATTCCAGTTCGATATTGCCATTGGTAATAGAAGTACAGAAAAGGCCTGCATATTATATCCAATTATTTTAAGGTGCAATTGATTGACAAAAATTTCAACTATCCTAACAACTTTGATTTAATTACGTTAAAAATTTTGCTAATTATTTAATTTAATAAACGAATTATTATCAAAATAAAATTTGGAATATCATACACAACAGTTGTGAAGAAATTTTTATCCAAAAAAATTAGATCATCTTAAGTGGTTGAGTATATTCACGAACTGACTGACATTTATATATTCGTACAAGTATATATGAAACAAATTAACGGGAGTGTTACACAAAACAAACGAGAGAAAACAAAAACAATTGAACAACAGTTCCATATTGATACAACGAACAATAAGAATTATTTCGACAGCGGAGAATCGGTAAAGTACCAACTCACCGCAAAGGCCAGAAATTATTTCAGAACAGCTGTTTCGTAACATATTAGGAAACAAAAGTCATACAATGCTAGACCACGGGTATCACTTAAAATTAAAAAAAAATTTATTTCATAAAATTTTTTACAGCGTTAGCAAAAAAGTTATTATAAATGTACAGTATTTTACCTTACCAATGCACATGCAATCGTTAATATCGGATGAGCCGTTCTATTGCAATCTGATTTCAAAGTTACTCTGAATTTGATCTTTACAGAAATCTTTCGAACCACTCTGTTCTCAAATTAAACACTTTAAAATGTTTCTAAAAATATACGTATTTTTTATTCCAACCTTACATTTTATGCCAAGTATGAAGTCGATCAAAAATGATCGGGCTCAGCATCAGTCGTCCAGACCACAAATTTCCTATTTACGGAACAGTGGTCCGATTTGCGATTGAAAAACATTCCAATACGGTTAAGAACTGAAATCTGATGTTCACTAGGTGACCGAATGGCTTGAAAATAGAAAAATCTATTTATAAAATTGGAGACATTACGGTGAAGGACGAGGGACGCTGTACATCCAGTAGACAACGTGGAGCTCCAAATCTACGTCCGCCAACAGCGCTTTTACACGAGTAATATGTTATAGTAGGTTTTTTTACTCTTCCGAAAATGTTGAGTTTACTATCCTGAATGCTTACTATTCTTAATAAGCCTAAAATAATTAGCACTGTCAGGATACTCAATCTGATTCCATTGAGAGTTAATGAGGGAGAAAATTTAGGTGGCTTACATTTTCTTGAAAAAAGAGCCAATTCACATTTCTGTGGATCTACTGTAGGTCTACAGCTTTCAGTTCATGTAGGAGGATGCAAAGGGCACTTTGCATTAGATCTCTAAAAGTATCTGGATATTTACCAAAGACGTCATTAGCAACAATATCCGCATACGTGGTGACCCTAACGCCACATCCATCCAAGTTAAGCAAAGATCATTAATTACCGGTTAATGTTAAATACTGTATCTGTTTATATCGGCGTTTTGTAATGAAGAGCTTCTCCATTGGCGAACCAATGAAGCGGCATAGCAGGCTGCGTACCTTGAGATTAATAACGCCGAATCGACTAAAGCTCAGTCATCGTGGATTTGATAGATTAATACCTGCTGCTTCAACACAAATACAGAAATGTACGCGAATTACGAGAATATACAGAAATGGATAAAATACGAATGAGAAAATGAGACTCTGGCGACCCCTTTTGCGAAAGAACCGCGATCGTTCAACCCCCACATTCACTCCCATACGCCCACACTCTCACGGTTCGTGCACGCTCACATCCTCCCACACACTCACACTTTCTTACAACCATCCAAGTCCACATACACACTCATATGGTGAAGCAAGACATGTAAGATCAAAGAAAAATAGCAAATGGTAGTAATCAAAATAAGTGGTATTGCTGCCATTTGATCATTCGGATCCAGTTCACAAAATAATGCCAGTACTTGAAACCCGGCAATTAAATCGTATAGTACGTGGACGCTATAGTTAAAAGCCCATATAAATGCGCATCGACAAAATCCGTTCATAATCTCCAGGGAACAGTAGTTGGTGTTCTGAACGATACACAGAAGTTCCAGGTCAGTTATTTCCCAGCAGATCAGCAGTGATATAGAACGTTGGTTACAATTGCAATGGCTTGAATGACTTCCCTATAAGACCGTTACAGATGGCACAGAGCCCATTAGGACCTAAGCAGCAATTCAACAATCAGATATTACATTAGAACCAAAAATGTTTTACTCGTCCATGTATACACCCATTCGTACGCATTCGCACCTCTACGTTAAAAAAGTAAAAAGAATAATCAAAGTTCACACTCACCCCATGGTTATATCCTACAGGCCTCAAAGTCCTCACGTTTAGCCCCCCATCAGCGGTGAATATTCCAACAGGTAAAGGATTGTCAGATGAATAGTTGACTGAGACTGTTGCGCCGCAATTAAGGCGATTGCTGATAAAATGGCGTATATAAGTTGCAAATGTTGTGCCGTAATAACTCCGGCAATTACTGATAGAATTGTATAATTAAGTTGTAAATGTTGTGCCGTAATAACTCAGGCAATAGCTGTTGAGTTATAAGTATAGTGAATAAATGTTGCGCCGCAATAACTAAGGCGAATGTTAATAAGACTGATAAATATTAATAAATGTTGCGCTGCTATAACTAGGGCGATTGCCATTAAATTAATTTATTGTTATTTTCATTTGAGTTTATTTGTAAAAGAATTGCGTAAAACATCGTTATTCCAATTGATGCAATTTTATTTAAGCAAACATAGCGTATAATCAGCTTAAGGGCTACTGTTCGTATTCATTTACACATACATCATTTTTTATTTTTCCAACAAGGAATGATTTACATAGAATATTATTTTGACGGACAAACACAATCACTAATAGTTCTAATAAGATCACATTACAAATTGTTCTAATTAGGTTAATTATTAAAGATCTATTGTAAAATTTTTCTATAAATTTAAGCTAATCTAACTTGACCTAGAATATTAATTTCTTTATTATCTTGATAAGATTCATCGAAAATTTGTTCTATAGATTTAACTAAGACAACAAGGTAACAGGCACCAATTCTTAGTATTAATAAATTAATTTTAACGACTCACAGTTTAGTTGGTTAATTTGAATTTGAGATTTTTTCTTGTTGTAACTTAAGGTTAGTATCACAGTCAGAACGAAGCTTGATCTCTTAGATCGATATTTTGGATCACACGGAAAGTCACCATCATCTATAGCACACGAGAAATTTAGTACGAGTTAAACTCGGTTAGTTTATTATGCACCGGCTTTTTATTGAGCGGTTTTATTTTTGTTCGATAAAAACAATTATCTTACGGGAAAATCACATCATGCACAATGATTATCACCACGACCGAAAACGAACAATCTAATTCACCTAGTTCGTCATTTTTAGGTATCGCTGATTTTGCTAACAGTTTAGGTTAAATTCACTTGAATTCTTTAGTTCAATATATGCTGTATTGATATGTAATTTGTTGTTTTTATTATCACTCACTTGTATGCATAATCTAATTATCTTGTTTATATATGGCCGAATCGCATTAAACATCGATCGCCATGTTTACAAGCATACCATTTATTTTTGGTATTATAAAGTGAAAAAAAATCATACCCTTTTACGCTGGTGATGAGATAACCAATTCTGGCACGACTTTGTCCTCGTTTTTTTTTGGCTGGTACAAACTTCCGTCTACTCTGACACACAATTCATCCCCCCAAAAAAGATGATTATCCAACACAAGAAAATAGTTAACAATATTATTCCATGTTAAATCTTGGGCTTGAACACCAAATTTAATGTAGACGTCAAAACTTCTTGTCATCGAACTACCAAAATGACAATGATGAAAAATAATCAAGAGAGAGAAAACGAGATATTTTCATTTCTTATATAGGAATTTAATATCGAAAATTGAGTTACAAAGTTTTTCGAAAGTGAAACTCACAGAACAATGTTAGTACATTTTCCGTTTTAAAACAAATACTGATTGTTATTTTGTAATACATAAAATTGTAAGGTAATTTCACGAAATAAGTTATTTACAACGCATTTGGAAGAAATATTAATATATGGCGATATTAGAATGAATTAAACGTATGTTCAACCGATTTTATGATGATTACGTAGTATGAAGTAATAGCTTACAACCGTGGTACTGCAAAATCTAGATTTATAACGGAAAAAAAATTGATTAAAATACCTATATAAGAAATATAATACGTTTCGAAGACAATTGCAAAACTGATTGCAGGATAATAATTGTTAGATATTAAGACGATTGGACAAATATGCACAGCTATTTGAGGGTTGAAAATATTTAGAGCAATTACGGTTAAAGGTCCGGAGAATTCAAATTCATGTAGTATGGTGAAGCTACGCTGGAAACGCAGTGTGAACCAATAATAGGGGATTGTAAAATAACATATTATTGTTAATTATGTTATGCTAAGAAGGACCATGTGTAACGGAAACTATACGAAAACATGACCATAGATTATGGATGGACGAGAAATTGTTGTGAACTACGCGTGATAAGTAAAATTGTGAGATGTAAGGAAATGGAAACTACATGAATCTGTGACTGTACTACAGTACGTCACCATATGCCAGGCTAAACATAACAGTTTTAGTGACGGACTTTTATGGAACTTAAAATCTTAGAGGTGGACAAATATATTTCCATCTATGAAGAGTAATAAAATGAAACAATGATTAGAGATCACAAATCAACTAATCATATTTTGAGAATAAACATTCCTTTTCCGATTTCACTTTTCTATAACAGCATAACAATTGCGATTTCCAGTCTCTCAAAATAGTTCTGATCCCTTTGAAGTATGAGTTTCAAGGGACCATCAATATCCGCAAAATATCTATCATTAAATTTAAATTCATCATACAACTTTCACTAAAAGGTTTTGAGAACTAAGTAAAACTATAAAATCGAAAATGTTATCCAAATAAAATCACTAACGAATACATGTCATAACAATATTAATCTTATAAAAACCATCGTTTCATACTCATAAATCCATTCCTACCAATATCTATAAAAAGCAAAGTAACGAAACAACCTACATCACATAACATTTTATCCGAGATTTTGTTTATCATTTAATGCCCCTGTTATCTCTATACAAACAACCTCATGTCATAGTATATATCTTACATTTATGGTGTCTTATTAGCGGAAAAGTAAAACAAAAAAACGTAAGATTTATTTTATGAATTTGCTTTATTCTTTTCACACTTACCATTTTCACTAGAGTAACATTATCATTGTTTTATTACTCAATTTTCTCGCCGCTGTTTACAAAATTTAGCTTTGCGTTTCTCTCTATATTTCGTTCGGATACAATGGAAAATTGGTAAGTAGCATCATCATCATGTTGTAAAATAAATCATGGAAATCTGTAAAAATCGCTTTGTTTTGTAAATTACTTATCAGTCCACCCTATCAACTCAATGAACACGAACAACACAAAAAAAATGTAAATTTGGTAATTTTATTTTCTTAGTGGTGAACGGATGTGTTTTAAACGTGTTATTTCCTCTGAATTTTTTTTTCCTTGTTCGCTGTTTTTTGTCTATGACTATAATACATAGGAAGTTAAGTGATTCAAAACAGTCTTGAAGAAAAAGTAAATAAATTATATTTTGTTAAGACTTTTTCTCTTTAGGGTATAATTTATAGAGTTTAGATAAATTCTGATATAGAAACTTATAAATGTGTTGCAATTTTATGATTAAGACAATTTGTTTTAATGAAGATATCAAGTGAATCTGTTATTGATTTATAGGGAAAACCCTATTCAGTTATAGAATTGCTGTTTTTTTTTCGACGAAATTTATTCTTAGAAGTTTTATTGGGAGCTGTGTTATAAATTATAAGAAACTTGATTATTTGTAAACGAAAGGGTTGTTATTAGATAAATATCAGCAACACCGAACGACGATTACTCGCAAATTGTAATTTATATAATGGATTATTTCAGGTAATATAAATGTAACAAATTTGACTTATTTTTAGTACAGTTCGCAAAACTAGTTGGTGATTAATTTAAAATTGATTTATTGGCTTGATTCGAGTAGATTGCAAGAATGCCGATTTCAAATCTCCATTTACTGACCTTATCATATAGATGTTGTCCTTGAACAAATCTATGTTGGTCCTACAAACCGATTAGTTGTAATGGAACTGAAAATTGATCTGTCTTTCGCCTGACCTAAATTTCCACTTTACCTAAAATTTTCACTTTCCTATTCGTTTTCTGACCTTGCCTAGATGTTATTTCGAACTAATTCCATATGTGTGCTACAAACCGACTACCTCTAACTAAACTGAACATTGATCTTAATTTAAAATAATTTATTTAAAATAAATTTAATAATTTTTTGCTTTAACAACTTTTTTATATAATATTTTGTTACATGTTTCAACCATAAATGGTCATTCTCAAACATTTGAAAATATTAAAATGTTTATTGATCTTAACTTTGCCTAACCTATAATTTCCACTTTGCCTAAAATTTCACTCATCTCTGCCGTACCTAAAATTTCCACTTTGCCTAACTTATACATCCACTTTCTTATACATTTACTTACCCTAACCTAGAGCTGTTTTGAACAAATTCCATGTTAGTGCTACAAACCGACTACCTCTAACAAAACTCAATATCGATATCTCCTTTGTCTAACCTAAAATTTCCAGTTAGACTAAAATTTTAACCCTAGTATTCATTTTCTAACCTTATCCTAGCAATTGTTCTGAACAAATAACATGCTGACTACCGTTACTCCTAACAAAATACAAAATTAATCTTTCTCTTTCCTAACCCACTGCATCCTTACGGGATGAAAAATTCGCACATTAAAATGTCACTAAGATTTTAAAAATCGTATAGAACAATAATTTTCCATTGCACTACGGTAATTCAATACTAAAAGCCTGTGTATCGAGTTTCATCAAATTTCGATTGATAATTAGATGACTTACTGTTGTTGAAGTTGCAGATAAACAGTTATACTGTAGAACTTCCTCTCCTCATATTATCCAATTTTGCCTGACTAAAAGATTGTATTCACCGAGTTCCATTGAAATTGCATTGGTGAAGTTTCAAATAAACAGTTGTTCGGGAGACATTCCGACGGATTATTTATCCAATTTATTTTCCAAAAGCTTTTCAGGTCACTGACAACGAATTTTAAAAAATATGAAACCGGCCCAATCGACCGGGTGGTAAGGCAAACACATATATTTTTGTTTATTTAGAAACTTCGAGAGTTATTGAAAACTGAGATTAAGATGTTGAAAATTTTCTTATAGTTCCTGCTCCCACGCCGATTTCATTTGATGATTACCACAAATTTTATACTTCGTGAGGTGCCTGTCCCGGACGAGTCCGAAAACTTTTGTTTTGCTATTTGCCTCGATTTGGCCACTTTTTCGTTCGCTAAGCTCCGATAAATGCCGATTACCCACGATCTTGTAAATCTGATACCAAAATCTTTTTTTAATTGTAGGGTTGGAAATTTGTTTTAGAACACGAAGGTAACCTTGTCCGACCAAAATGTTTCTGCTATTTTTGAGTCCGACAATTAGAATTTTGGCATGTTTGGGTTGTCAGACTCGATAATAACAGACACATTTTTATCTGACAAGCTTACCCGCGTGTTCTAAAACAAATATTTATCCCCCCATAGGAAAAAAAAATTGTTTGCGGACTCGTCAAGGACAGGCGTCTCATGAAGTATAAAATATGTGATAATCATCGAATGAAATGGGTGTGGGCCCAGGAACTATTATGAATCTTATAGTGCTTAGAATTTTCACTACAAAGTAATCTATCGAACTTAGTTTTCGTCCTCTTACTTCTCTAAAATTCTTTCAGTTTTCGTATATCAAAATCAAGATTCCGACTAGAATTGCTCACAAATCATTCACCTAAACTTACATTCAGAATCACCTTGGTTTTTTTTGCCTGCAATTCGTTGGGTGTGGAACATGATTCGATGGCGAAAAATTAGTAAAACCTGACGAAAAATTAGTAAAAAATTGATTTATCGAAAGGTTTAAATCTACCTCAATCCCGCATTTACATCCCATTGAGGGATTTTACCGTCTATGCAATCAGCTTCCATTCATCTCTTCCATGAAGAGTGGACCCTAGTTTCGACATCATATATCACGAAGATCTTGGATGATGTCATCACGTCAGCGTTGTCTATGCTTTTCTCTCCGGCGAACACCAGCTGGTTGTTGCTGAAAAACTTTTTTCTATTTAATGAAGAACTTTTTACTTGACCAAACCATCTAATTCAGTTGAACTTATGATTTCGATTACATCGCAGTCGCCACGAACCTGTGTGATTTCATCTTAAAGATAGACCATATTACCAACTTCCCTATCCAATATCATCATGACTCCAACTACGCCCTTCTTTGACTTGCACCATTCAAAAGTCTTATCTTCACAAACTATGGAATTCTGTTACTGTTGGCCTCCTAAAACTAAAATCTATCATCCAGAAATTCTTGCTTCCTTACTTACCTTGATTCGAAATATCTTTCTGTCTATAAATCTTCAAATGGATGGTATGAAACGATATCAGAAAATTGACTCCAATTTATTTACTTAATTTTATCGTAAAATTTTAACCGTTATTACATATTATGTTATGTAATAGGCTTTATTGTTAATTAACGTATATTTTAATTCCTATTACACATTTATCAAATAAAGTTATTAATTCCTATAACACATTTATAAAATAAAAACATGCCCAATTGTTCCCTAAACCTTTATTTAAATTTTTTATCAGTTTGTCCAGTATAAAATTAACTACCAGAATCACAAATAATTTTTTATCTGCAGACCATTCCCCCGTACTTTTTCAATTATTGCTTGTAGAGAGTTCTTAAGTAGATGTAGATTGCAGATTGCACCTTTCCTCATCATTGCTTTTAGTTTCTGTGTTTAAAATATGAGGGTTCTTTGCGAAAGCTTAAACTGAGCGTATTTTAATTATCTGGTTTATGCTCTAAATCCAGTGCAAACCTGTTCAGTGTTCATTTAGTTTTTGCATATTCTGTAAGCTAAGAGTAAGATTAGTTTTCCTTAAGTGTGCATCTAATGCAGTTCGAAGTTATTTTCTGTTTTTGATTCTGAAACCATCACATCAGAGTTCATACGAGCTGCTGGAGCCATCGAATGTTTTCCACTTTTTTTCCATTTTCTTGAAAATGAAGATTTTTTCCCTTGGATATTTTTGAATTACTTATTGGTTTAATATAAATTTGATATTACATGACGGAGGCTTTTCAGATATAGGATATGGTCTGCATCGATCTGTTAATAAAAATGTAGATAAATTACTATTTTTGCAAAAATAGAAGAGGTGGCCCAGTCAATATAGATAGACAACA
Organism: Diogma glabrata; assembly: GCA_963693315.1. Lineage (NCBI taxonomy): Eukaryota > Metazoa > Arthropoda > Insecta > Diptera > Cylindrotomidae > Diogma > Diogma glabrata. The sequence goes on from OY856188.1 coordinate 35,867,200, forward strand.
AATATTTGTATTAATTGTTTGTATTAATATTCACATATTTTGCAAACGTTTATTTGTCCACCTACTTTTATTTTTGTAAGAATATAGGAACGGAAAATTATTTATCTAACATTGTACTTAACAATTATTTATCAAAATTTTTCCCTTACTCAACCTAAGATATAGCTTATGCGAATGAATTTCAGTCCTTTTGTGTATGTTTGTCTGTATGTAAACACAAAAGCTCAGAAACTACTCGTACTGATGACGCCAAATTTGGTACAAACGTGTCTTTTATTTTTTAATTTTAGGCCGTTTTTCAGATCCGTGCAGTTGTGACCAAAGATAAGCTAGAAACACAACACGGGCGAAATCGTCCGACGACGACGTTAGTAACATTAGAATACACAGGATTCATACATTTCAAACACAACTACAGCGATGAACGAAAAAGTTTTTTTCGTCGGAGAAATTTTAGATTCTATTTCTAATTTATCGTCGGCGATGATTATTGCCAGATATCAATTTTATTTTTTTTTTGGCTGCAAGGGTAATTTTTAATGTTATTGTGACAAGCGCTGCCAACTGAAAAATATGATTTTCTGATGTTTTTCGCGTTTCTGAGGTTGTAACCGTTTTGTTTTGAGTTGTCAACTGAATTTTGAGTTTATGTTCACAGTTCGGATTTATTCATTTATATATTTTCATAATTTGTATTTTGTATTTTATTTTTAAAACTAGTTATTAGTATAAAAATTATTATTATTCATTTATTAGTAAAAATTAGTTATTTTTAAAATTGAAATTTGTGAAATTCATTTTGACAAAAAACAAAGTATTTTAGTTTATGCAATTTTATTTTTGACAGCTTTTCACGCTGACGCCTTTGTTGTGGTTACAACAGCGAAATTGTAGACGTTTTTTTTTATCGTCCGACGTTATCGTCCGTGTTGTGTTTCTACCTATATGGTGGTTAAAAAGTGTGTTTACTTTTGTTTTTTATGTTTTACTTATGGAGATCATAAACTTTTGAAAACCCGAATTTTTCGATTTGTGTCGATTTCTTATCGACTAAAACTACTTTTCTTTACACTGTCTTTATACGCACTGCTATTGAAGATATTCTCTCACAGGGCAGGTTGAAGTTACTAACCCACTCGTTATTTTTCATCATTTTTTTTTTATATTTTAAAGTCACGTTGGACACATTAAGTCTTTGTTGGTGTCACGTTTCTCCAGACAAAGTTCACTACAAAAATCGTTCATTTTGTCTGACTCTCTGCATTGCGCTAGTTACACTATTTTCATTATCTTAAAAGCGAAGCCTATATTGCGCAAGTCCATTCGGTGTTATTGGCTGTTAAGAACGGTGCCCAATCAAGTTACGTGCTTTTCCGAATCTTGTGCATTTCACTATTAAATACTCTGTGGCTTCTGCGGATTCCGCAGCTAGTGAGGTGATGATTTACATCTCCATGCTTTCTTGTAGTCTTGGCCAAGATATCTGGGTTCATCGCAAAAATCCATCGTCCTTCTGTGGAATTCACCAATCTCTCTTGCCATTCTCTAATACTGGATTTTAATATGTTCGATCTCTCGGAGTTGATAAACATCCCTTATCGTAATGTCGATTCCGATCGGTGTTGCGCACTTAAGAATGAAAGTATTAACATTGACCAGAAGAGTATGGATCAATTTCGTCGGTCCCACAATTTCTGGCATCTGTCTTGCAAAATCCTTTTCTCTTGGCTTTATCGCTGATGTACATCAAGGGCTCCCTAAAATTCAGTTTTTAATCTCCGTTGATCCCAAAGTGTTTCAGGTGTGCACTTGATCTAATTAATTAATTTTTCACTTAAATGTCACCTGTTTATACTATTTTGCTACTCATCAGCATAATCTCAACTTTTTGTTCGGCTAACTGCAGCACGGCGTTGTTGAGTCATATTCTAACGCTAGAAGTTGCCTAGTTATAATTATAGGCAACATCTAACCTCTTTTAAGCAATACAACTTTGTAAATATTATCTGCATTTCCAACTATTGTAGTTTCTTGTGGTGTTTGAACACTGATGAAACCGTTAAGCGACATTTCTCAGCAGGGACTCCAAAAAAAAATCTCTAAGGGTGCAGCTTGTGATATTATACCTCTCAGGTTTAACTTGTGTCAAATATCTGGATCTATTCTGGGTCTTCAAATAGTCAGGAACATGCACTATGTTCAAGGAGCTCGCAATTTTGTACCAGTTGGCAGAATTAAAGGTGATTGGAAATTGAGAGTGATGACAGCACAATATTGTTCCTTACCTTCTAACCACCTTTTACCCGTTAATGCTTCCTCAGTTATGTCACATACTGTGCCAATTGCATCAACGGTAAACCGTAGTTTTCTATAGCCGAGGCCACCTTCAAGTTCTAAAATCTGCTACAGCTGAACACAAATTATCCATCTCAGTACTTTGTAAGCTGAGTCAAGCGTTACGTTTTAACATGGCGCTCAATGGGGCCTCCAGAGTGACAAAGTTTGGGTCTCAGGATCCAAAGCTTGTTGTTCTTGAGATTACAATTTTTTTGATTAAAATTTTTAAATTTATTTTCTTTGGAATTTAATTTCTTGTTATTTGAGCTAGTGAATACCGCAGGAGTGAGCATTAGCCCTTAAAGCTTAAGTTCAACGGGGTCTACGATCCCGCGAACTCCAGTTAGAGTAAAGTTTGAACTCTTGCGTAGAGGTCAGGGGTAACAGAACAACAGGAAATTGACCTTGTTAGTCATTGGTGATTTTCACCAGTACCATCCCACCCTGTGCTGTGTTGTCAGGCCGTGGGTCTTCGGTAGAGTATAGAATTCGCCCCACTATGCTCGCATTCCATTTTTTTTGTCCATGGTCTTCTAGCTTGTTAGGGTGTGCTTGGGTACAATGTTCGTGGACCTTAACCGAAATGTTATAGTCTGTCATTTGTACCACGATCTCTGCATCCAAGTAGACCAAAGCTTAAACCTTCATTTATTGTTGTTTGGGTGTTGGTACTGGGCAAACAGGGGAACACATGTTGGAAGATGCTAGCCCTTGGCTTTCTGAGCCATAGCTAGACCTGATGTGTTTGCTTTTCAGATAGATGTCATCACCTGAACAGCCTATCAAAAGTCTTTAGTTTAATTTGATTGCCATAACCACTTAGTTTTAAAAAGGTTTTAACTGTCAGCCACAACTCTTCCCTAATTATTTTTTATGAAATAACGTACGTTTAACTTCGGGAGGGGTGTTACAGGACGGTTTATCGGTTGCATCGAATCTGGGTGGTATTATAGGCAGGCTGTTTTTTTTTTCGTTATTGTAAACTTTCTTGGATGTAGAGGTTGGTCATCAGAATTCACGCCAGCCTGAGCTAGCAGCCGGTGAATGTGGTTTTTATGCAGGATCAACTGGTAGACCTGCATGGTCTACCAGACCTCCTACTACAAGAGTGCATCTACTCGACCTCTTACTACAACTCAGTAATCGATACGACAACAGCTCCTTCTAGGATTTATTTTTTTTTGGAATCAGTACCAAGCGTTGATGATTCCATTGTTCGGAGATTATTTATTGTTTTTCATGCTGTTTATCATATAGTTCATCAATTCCATGTCCAGGTCTTTCAACTTCCATTTGAGCTTTTCGTGTTATTTTGCCAAGTTGGAATCTAACCGGCATCTACTTTGCTTAAGTGAGTACTTGATTAGAATTGTGTGTATACACCTAAAGAGCTTTGTACTGTTGACTTATAAGTATCACATCCACATTCTGCACTCTCACTGTCTGTGTTAGAAAATCCTGAGCTGCTCCACAATGATTTAATTTACTGGGTACATTTGCGGGCAGAAACAACGCGCTTATTTATACGGTGGATACTTGACGTATTGTTCAAAACGTCGACCTCGCTATTGCAGTGTCTTGAAACGTAGCTATAATCAAAACACTTAAAGTTTTATGTTGGTACAGCTCGTGCTCGACATCTGCATATAGGTGTGGGTGTGTATGTGCCTGTTGGTCTAATGGACACTATATCACTAAAATTACTTGATTTGTTGACCCCAGATTTTGTACACAAGTTACATAGACCAATAAATCCTATGGCTTTAATTTTTAAACCCGCTGACATCTTCGTTTAATATCTTTGACTTTTGTATCGATACGCTGAAATACTTCCATTCTTGGAGGCTAATTTGCCTTATTCTTCGGATGGTTAATATTACTTCATGACTGTCTAACATTGGTACAGTTGTGAAGATGTCAAAGTCTAGTTTCACAAAATTGTAGACTAGTAAATCACTTCCTAAAATTTCATCAGTTGTTGTTGAAAATTGTTCATCCACAACGTAGAATTCTTGTTGTACTTGGTTTTACCTGATTTCGTGGAAAGTTTTTACTGTTTCTAAAGGGTATATTAATAATTAGAATATTTCCTGTCTTTTAGCCTCAACAGACTTAATTATTCTTGGATTTTTGCTCTGATCTACAGATTCTTTTTCTGATACTAAGCTAAGGTAGCTAGACTTCTTACCTTTAGAGAAGAAACGTAATGCTCTTGCGTTATATCTTAGTCACTAGTATTGAGAGTTTATTTATATAAGTTTGAAACGTCTAAAGAGTAAAAAAATTTAGTTACTAAAAACATAGAAATTTGCAAGGTCGCCATGTAACGTATCGAAATGGTTGGACCGACATAATTCTGACAAACACGTGGGAATCAAAATTTAAAGTAATTCCCATAAATAAAGTTGATTACACTCTTGCAGAAATAGATTAAAAATCAAGATTGGAGTGCACATGAAATTCAATTGGATGGAATGAAATGATGCAAAAATCATGTAAGCGTAATGATCCTGTTACTAAAACTTACATAAATTTTGTAGGTTTTTGAATGAATATGTTGCATCAAAAGTTCTTGTTTTGGAAACTTCAACCCTCTTTATTAATTTTAAACGCACGAGACGACAGTATTCTACCATGCTTCAAACACTTAATTTAAAATATTATAAAGTAATTAAATTAGCAAACATTTTTAATATACGTATCTCGTTGCCAAATTTAAGATTTTTTGGGCAGAATTTTAAAATCAGATTACTCACTTAAATTACAATCGCCTTCTTTATTTTAATACTTGACATTAGAGGAGAACACAACGACGTCTTACTGTTCACCTCATCATTTCTTTTGAAATCTACAATTTATGTAAGAAATCCTACATCTAATTTAAATTAAAGTCTGTCTGTAAACCTTGCAGCAATAAAAATATAATACAATAAAAATTTCAACTTTTTTAAATTATATGTTTTTTTAAGCCACATCATACCCGATACACAAAATAAACTTTTTTCAGTTATTTTCAACAAAATAACGTAACAAAAAGTATAACATTTATTTTCTTTTGTTTTTAATTCCCAAGCCGCACCGAAAACAGAAATTCCACAAACAAAACCCAAACTGTAAAGTAGGATAATAAAAATTATTATTTTAGATTTCCATTATTTAAATGTACATAAAAAAAAATATATAATAAAACGCGATAAAATTTTATTATTCGTCATCAATCTTTTATTCTCAATCCTCGTCTCTTACGAAATGGTGAAAATGGATTATATTAAACGAAAGAAAAAAATCCGTTAGAAAATCTTTTTAATCTAAGATTTAAAGAAGCAAACAAAAATATATAATAAAATTACTAGATAGGAGGTATGGATGTTTGTGGTATCTTAACATTAACGACACCAACGTGATGATATAACAAAATAAAGAAAAGCCTTAGAGATTCATGATCACGATGAATTTAATTGTTGGAACAATATTGAGAAACATATCTTCAAATCTCCGTAGTCATGATTAGAAAAACGAATTGACCCAAAAATTTTCACTTTAATCATCCACTTAAAACTATTATCAATATTCCCAATGAGCTTAAGCTAAAATAACGTAAAATTAAATCCATTTTAAGTTAAAACGTTTGTTAATGTGAAAATTTCCCAAAGGTATAAAAATACGTTATTTCAAAATGTTAATCTAATCGAAATCATAAATGCAAAAGTTGCATATTCACAAAAGCTGTCTGCATTAGAGAAATAAATTTATCGAATAAATTAACTTGCTAATCTAATAATATCATCGTAACTCTTCTGAAAGGAAAAAATTTATAATCGAAATTTTAAATTGGATTTTGGTTTCTGTGTTCAATTTTATTTGTGATTATTTTTAAAAATATAACTTCTAGTGCATTGAACAAAATAATCTATGTACTCTTATATCCATATATATTGGATTTAAAAAATTGATATGTTATTTGTTGGATGAGGGTAAATTTTGTTTTAATCACCTTAACAACATTTTATATATTTTACAACCTTTTCTAAAATGATGAAATGATTTTGAACAAACGCTGGAAGCCTTAAGTAATACGATTACAAATCTGTAACGGATTATTTCACATTCACGTTTTTTATATTTTCACATAATTATGCAAAAATATAAAACAATGTAAAAACAATATGAAACCGTCTTTCCTGGGGTGTTTTATGTAATATGTTCTTCTAATATCAATAAATAATTGGATTCGGTTTGTTTGCACATATAAATTTTCTCTATATATATAAATTTTCTAACAATGTTTATAGTGTATTACTATATGACTTAAAAGACGGAAAATGAATGACCTTTGACATAGCATATCTCGACGATTACAGGACAAGAGGAAAGGTGGAGGTGTGGTTGACTACATTTATCCTGCGAGGCATAAGAAATAAAAATAAGGCTTGAAACCTAAACTTAGAGATAAAAACTTACAGAACTAACCATACGACAGTCTCTTCTTTGGTGCTGATACTCTACAACCCATTTCCCGTGACTGTTTACCTCTCATCCTATCTCTAGCTAACATCTTAAGATAAAAATTGAAAATTATTCTTAGCATAAAACACGTTAACCCACAAATCCCAAAATACCTTAATTTCATTTCTCTCATATTCATTACGGTAACACGAAACTCAAAAGAGAAAAATAAATAATTGCAGAAAAACAATAACAAGAAAAATATTAACTTCAAAGATTTATTTTCTCTTAGCATAAACAACGAAAACCATTTTTTTTGTTCTTACGCAATAAATTTTAATTTAGTTTTTCTTGATTTTAGTATCTTTATTTTTTGGTTTTGTTGTGAAAGCGAAATATAACTGTACGTACACCCTTAAATCAAGATAAATTACCTCAAAACTAAAATTTAAAAAAAAAAAAGAACAGAACCATAGATTTTAGGCAGTTAGAAATATTTTCTATAAAGTCAGAAAGGAAACCCTTTTGTTTGCCTTGAAACGGTATTAGAAACTTTTTATCGTTTTGTTTATTGGGTAAACCTCAAAAAGTTTTCTTTTTTTATGAAAAACAAAAGCAACTTGAAATTGTGTGAAATGAGTGATCTGTAGAAAGTTAGAGTGGAATTAATTTGTTTTTTTTTTAAAGATTGTTATCAATGTGGTAATCGAAGATTTTTTAATTTATTTTAAGGAATTCAAGAAGGAGATCAAGGCAATAATGGGCATCAAAACAATAGTCCATTATCATTTTGGTATCGGATTAACAAATTCATTATACGTTTGTGCAGTATACACCAGTTCAAAAATTTACAGGTAAGAAAATATTCTAGAACTAATATTGATACATCAAAAATTAAGAGACTACATAAGCCTCACCCTATGTTTCTATGGTTATGGAGTGGCTTTGTCATTTGTATTGTCTTGTTCGAGCATAGTAGTTCGATCGTATATTGAAATTTTATTTGCACCAAGTCATTTTTTCGACCCCTTTAACGTTTGTCCCCGCTGTGCTCATGAAACAAATTTTGAAAAGCCTGGTGCACTTATGTTTTCAATAATCAACTTACAATAAATTTACAATTACACTACCTTTGGTTTAAGGGTTTACGAGGTTTGACAAGACTCATTTATCGTCAGATGAAAATTCGAAAGATTTTGACGCAGCCATTAATATGAGAGATGGAAATTGGAACACAGCGACTTTTTATTTCTCGGCGATAAATCACACATAAAAACAGATGGTAAACCAGCCATATCCTGTCTTTAATGACATCTCTGCTAGGAGTTTGTCAAATTTATTATTGACCAGCAGCCAAATTCTGTAATTGTGAAGCGGTGAAGTGATAAGTTTTTTAATGAAAAGAAACGAAGAAATTTTTATCACTTCACCGCTTCACAGTTACAGAATTTGGCTGCAGATGTGTCAATTTCTCTTTTGTGACCCAGTTCATTGATCACCACAATAACAACCATTTTTGGAAAGCCCGTTGCAAGAATACAAGTTGATATCCACCTCAGATTTGTACCAAGTGCGAACTCAGTACTTACTTTGCCGTTATCATGTGACGTCAAATGCAAACTTTTTAACTTCCATTAAAGAAATATCCATCAAAATTTCAAACTCTTACTCCACTTTTGTTTCGATACAAAATTGGTGTAAATACATATATTGACTAGTTTAAAATTTGGTAGATGCAAAATTATAGAAAAATATAACACACAATTGATTTATATAATTCATACGGAATCGTTTAAGTTTTTGACCGTTAATAGCATTAAAATTATATTGTACTTCAACTGGTTCTCATTAATTTTAGAGGAAATAATAAAAAGATTAACTGATTATTTTTTGCAAAATAAAATCAAGCAACTGGCAGGTACAAATACACTAGTTTACAAGAAAAATCTCCCGAAATAAAACCCAATTTTTCTTATAGATTTGGACCTCCTGAACACGAATATCATATTCATTTTTTTAGATTAGCTCTTGTTTTTGAGATATTCACGAAAACCCCATTTTTTTGGTGATCAAAAATGTTATTTCGGTTTTTGGATCTCATATTTTACAAAACAAAAAAATTAAATATACTAATGAAATAAATGCATAGTAAATATGCTAAAAAACATTTTGAGCTATATTTTGTTAAAATCTATTGGCTTTGGTAGGAAGCAGGTAACAAAGTGGCCTCCAAAGTTTTGTGAAAGTAGAAAGGTAATTTTTTTATATATTCTTCGGGATTTATTTATTGTGAAAGGTAATTTTTTTATATCTTCTTCGGGATAGTATTAGAAGTCACGTCACCCATTGCCAGACACTTACTATCGTGGTAACCCCCTGCCAGACACCCTTAAACTATAACAAATTGATAATGTTTGAGGGTGTCTGGCAGTGGGTTACCACGATAGTAAGTGTCTGGCAATGGGTGACGTGACTTCTAATACTACCCCAAAGAATATATAAAAAATAACCTTTTATACTTTTACGAAACTTTGGAGGCCCCTTTGTTACCTGCTCCCTGCCAAAGCCACCATGATCCAAACTTCATATGTCACAAATCGTTCCTACCTCAGTAGGGGATATGTGCAGAGAAACTTTCAGCTTTTATAAAATAACGAAGGTCTGGCCGTCACGGGCTCTTATTCTATAATAGAAATAACTAAAAAAAACAGAGAGTGTGCTTAAGACCGCACGGCAGAAGTGAAAACTTCATTGGCAATCGCAATCAATTGATATCGTATTAGTAGTATTTGGATCCTATTAGTAGAATAAATGAGAAAAAAGTCAGAGCGATAAACCGCTAATTACACACACTAACCTCACAATGTAAACTATATAATTGTCAAAATAGCACTCATACGCCAATAGCAGGGACTAAAGAACGCGTGGTTGTCACACCCATAGATCAACAAGTTTAAATTTTACAAATCTTTCTGCGGAAGGCTAAGCGAATTCATTGGTATTAATGCGCATTGTTGCCGTTTGCAAATCACTATCGGCTAAGTGTCACCATTTTTAATTATTTTATTTATCATGATTGCCATCCATGTTTAATCATACTTAAGCTATGCTTCTTTGTATAGAATTTATGCGATATCCGTCTCGTAATTTTGTGAGCTTTAAATCGAAATAATCGATTTTATCAAGTATCAAGTTACAAGTATTAAGTCTTCACTTAATTTTAGAAACATGTATTACATACAATTGCAAACCGACAACATATTTAGTGAAGATGATAAAATTTCAATACATATAGACTAAGAGCCCGCGACGGCCAGACCTTCGTTATTTTATAAAAGCTAAAAGTTTCTCTACGCAAACACTCTACTCAGAGGCCTTTAAAGTTTCATGAAAGTATAAAAGGTAATTTTTTATATATTCTTCGGGATAGTATTAGAAGTATCGTCACCCATTGCCAGACACTTACTATCGTGCCAACCCCCTGCCAGACACCCTTAAACGTTATTAATTTGTTAAAGCTTAAGGGTGTCTGGCAGGTGGTTACCACGATAGTAAGTGTCTGGCAATGGGTGACGTAACCGAAGAATATATAAAAAAATTACCATTTATACTTTCATGAAACTTTGGAGGCCCCTTTGTTACCTGCTTCATATGTCGCTAATTATTCCTTCAAACTTCATATGTCGCTAATTATTCCTACCTGAGTAGGGAGTATGCGCAGAGAACCTTTCAGCTTTTATAAAATAACGAAGGTCTGGCCGTTGCGGGCTTTTAGTCTAATATAATTTTGATATACAAATGTAATTGTTTCAACCTTCAGGTTACACTATCTTTCTTACGTTATTTTATTTTTAAAGTGAAAACTTCTTTTGGCGCACCACACACAGATTTTTCCATAGGAAGTAATTTAAACTTATTCGTCAGCATTTTTATTATTTATCAATTTATCATCTATCATTTCTAAACATTTCCAATTGCGTAGTGGATATCGTGCTCGACTGAAGTGCTGTAGGTTGTGAGTTCAACTCCTGGTATGGTACATATTTTTTATTGTTTTTTTTTAATTTTTATTAAATACCATTAAAATTATTTTTTTTTTATTTATGAATTCATAAAAATAATAAAAATTTCTTTATACGAATTTTAAAAAGTTGATTTATAACGCAGTTTTTTAAAGTTATATTGCTACTGTGTTTTGCAATTTGCATTTGAGTCATCATGCTAAATAAATATTGAATATGATAATTTATATACATTATAATATAATGTATATAAATTGAAAGTATGTATGGCTGTTTATCTTTTATGCATTAATACATTAATCATCATGAAAATTATGAAGTTGTTGTGTACGCTTAATTTTTGCTTTTTATTTAACTATCGTTTTAAACGGTAGTTTGCTTTGATCAATGTTTTTTAAAAAATAAAAAAAAATAAAATAACGTAAGAAAGATAGTATAACCTGAAGGCTGAAACAATTACATTTGTATGTCATAATTTTATTAGACTAAGAGCCCGCGACGGCCAGACCTTCGTTATTTTATAAAAGCTGAAAGTTTCTCTGCGCATACCCCCTACTCAGGTAGGAATAATTAGCGACATATGAAGTTTGGATCATGGTGGCTTTGGCAGGGAGCAGGTAACAAAGGGGCCTCCAAAGTTTCATGAAAGTATATAAGGTAATATTTTTATATATTCTTCGGTCACGTCACCCATTGCCAGACACTTACTATCGTGATAACCACCTGCCAGACACCCTTAAACTTTAACAAATTGATAAAGTTTAAGGGTGTCTGGCAGGGGGTTGCCACGATAGTAAGTGTCTGGCAATGGGTGACGTAACTTCTAATACTATCCCGAAGAATATATAAAAAAATTACCTTTTATACTTTCACGAAACTTTGGAGGCCCCTTTGTTACCTGCTTCCTGCCAAAGCCACCATGATCCAAACTTCATATCTCGCTTATCGTTCCTACCTGAGTAGAGGGTAGGAACGATAAATAAAATAAAAAAATTACCTTTTATACTTTCATGAAACTTTGGAGGCCCCTTTGTTACCTGCTTCCTGCCAAAGCCACCATGATCCATACTTCATATGTCGCTAATTATTCCTACCTGAGTAGGGAGTATGCGCAGAGAAACTTTCAGCTTTTATAAAATAACGAAGGTCTGGCCGTCGCGGGCTCTTAGTCTATATGTATTGGAATTTTATCATCTTCACTAAATATGTTGTCGGTTTGCGATTGTATGTAATACATGTTTCTAAATTAAATGAAGACTTAATACTTGTAATTTGATACTTGATAAAATCGATTATATCGATTTAAAGCTCACAAAATTACGAGACGGAAATCGCATAAATTCTATACAAAGAAGCATAGCTTATGGATGATTTAACATGGATGGCAATCATGATAAATAAAATAATTAAAAATGGTGACACTTAGCCGATAGTGATTTGCAAACGACAACAATGCGCATTAATACCAATGAATTAGCTTAGCCTTCCGCAGAAAGATTTGTAAAATTTAAACCTGTTGATCTATGGGTGTGACAACCACGCGTTCTTTAATCCCTGCTATTGGCATATGAGTGCTATTTTGACAATTATATGGTTTACATTGTGAGTTTAGTGTGTGTAGTTAGCGATTTATCGTTCTGACTTTTTCTCATTTATTCTACTAATACGATCCAAATTCTACTAATACGATATCAATTTATTGCGATTGCCAATGAAGTTTTCACTTCTGCCGTGCGGTCTTAGGCACACTTTCTGTTTTTTTAGTACAAACATTCTTAGAAGTTTGATTGGTTTTCAAATATAAAGCAGTCGTAGTTTCAGATGGACATTGACGGAGCAGCTTAAGATGCCTGAATGATTTTTCTCGCAGCTTCCAGCATTCATTATCAAACCATTTGTTTTTAAACGTTGAGCCAGGGTTGCGTTTTAGTTTGCAGACTTGCAATATTATATCAGCGATATCCCTCACTTGAAGACAATTAAAATCCAAGCGTTCATTAATCATATTAGTCGTGTACAACTCTGTTTTTAATTTATTTTGGTCTGGATTCGGCTTGTTCCAGGAAAGACTGGGTATTAATTGTAACTGAACAACATTATTTTCTTTTGAAAGTGTATTAACTTCTAAAATAATTGGCATATGGTCTGAAAAAGTCTGGCTGTCAACAGAAAAATCAAAATTTAACGAAATAAAATAAATTGGCACACAATAGAGACCATTAACAGACAAACCCACTGAACTTATAAAAGTGAATTCTCCATCTGGATCAATTTTTGTTCTCCCATTAAAGACAACACATCCCATATCATCTAACAAACCTAGCAATTTACTACCTTTAGAATTGCAATTTACTACCTAGCAATTTACTACATTTAGTTGAATGTCTTTCAATTTTCGCACTAGCTTTATATTCGTGGTGATACCATAAAAAAATTTCTCTAAAATTTGTTCTTGTCCAATTCTTGTATTTAAATCGCCAATTTTAATTACATTATCCACTTTAGAGGTCATCAAGAAATTTTGAAGCTTCTTAAATCATCATCCCAGTTTGTGCAACTCAGATATGTCGGACAAAAATGATAGAGTATGCTATCCAACCTACATTCCAGTAGTAATATGTGATCTATTTCTAAAAAATTAAAATCATATTGGTTACTAAGATTCTTTTTATAAGCATAAAGACAACCACCCTTAGCCCTTCCGAATCGTTTTTCCTTAATTGCTGTAATCCAAATTAATCTGAAATCAGGGAAATACTTCTAAAATTGATTAAAATACTCCTGCAAAAATCATGTTGCATATAAAAATAAAATATCAAATGAATTCAAAATGTTTAAAAAAAGTAGGGTACATCGACTTATTTGCAAGTCCATGAACATTAAAATAAATTATTTTTAAAGTTGAATTAAATTGGCTATCTTGACAAATGCGGCTTCTAGTTGCTAATCAAGCTTCAATGTTGGGTGGTTAGCATTCTTCTTTGTTAAATTTCCTAAGAAATCGGTAAAATCTTAATTAACTAATTCTTGTAAATAACGTACAGCACTCGGATTCAAAGTTTGCAGCTCGCCATTTTCCCATCTAAAACAGGTTTTATCAATTACCAACTCATCAAACCTCACGGTCGCTTTTATTGAAGGGTTAACGTCTCTTTTTTTTTATATAAAATAATATGCCTCTTGTTATCCTTAATTGTTTTGTAGAGTCTCGGTTGATAGATATGTGCATTCCTTTAAGAATTTTGCATTTTCTTCATAAACTCAACCATTATACAATTATTTTTTCCCATGTTAAACGCCCTAGAAATATGTGGGTCACTAATGCCCAACATATTGGAGCAGAACCCTATGACTGTACGTTTAACATCATCAGCATTATTTTCAAGTCCACGAAATAAAAGTTTACAGCTGCGACTCTTATTTTCTAGTTTGTCTACGGCACCTCTAAGGCGACTTTCTGGGCAAATTAGTTCTCCCACTTTTTCTTTTAACACAAAACATTCCTGTTTCAGATCTTCTCTTGTTGCAAAGTTTTCCAGTTTTTCATCTAACAGTTTTCCCAAGGACAACATTAAATGATCAAAAGTAACTTTATCAACCTCTAAGTCTGTAACAGTTCTCTTAGCAAATGGTAAATTATCAGGCGAGCCTTGTTTTTTACCTACATCTTTCATTAGAGTCATCATAAACTAGTAATAAATTTATTTATTGTAAACAAATCAAGCTTCAACGTTATACTGTAATGAAATCACTTGTGTATATTTTTTTTGTATAGAACCCCTATTGTAATTGTTATTTAATTAACTCTTGGACATATGTTTGTTTAACGGTTTTAAAATATTAGTTTATTGTTTAAACTTTAAATATTATTTCACAAATTTATTTCTTTTCAACAAAATTATAATAAATTCACAAGAAAAAATTACATATCACAAATCCTCATAATTAATATTAAAAACCACAATTAACTAGGTTGAATGAATTATCTATGCTATTTTTCAAAATTAAATTAATATTTTAATCATACTTTTGAGGAGCAAATTCAAAACACGTACGTATGTTCACAATCACAATCAAATCCCAATGCAACTCTTTTGCATTAAATTCACCACTATAAGGCTCTTCGTCCTCATGCAATTAGGCAGCGAATTCCGAATGAAATTTATCTCCCAGTTCCTTGTTATATGGCCACGAATTTATATATAGTATAAAATCTGTTTAAAAAGGATTTACATTCATTACATTCATTTCATCTCAATATAAAATGCAAGTCAAATCATTTCCATATCTCATCGCAATAAACAATTCTAGTCAAACGTGAAAATATTCCACTGAACAACTGCAGACAACCGTTCTAATATTAAAAAATTTGAACAACCGTTTTAATCACTTAAAAATTTTTTTTTACATATGAATATTTTTGTTACAGAGTAAAACCGGAAATAGGCCCGCCGGGACAAATACTCCGTTCAAATTAACAGATCTAGTTCTTTCACCAGTTAATGAGGCAATAATAAATACTTAAAGATCAAAATTAGTACAAGTAGACATCGTATATATAATACACAAGCTACGAAAAAAGCGTAGCCATATCATAGGGAAGAAGAGAATACGGAAGGGAAAGGATAGAATACAAAAAATATAAAAATTAAACGACGATTAAAATAAACGAAACAAACTTTGAATATCTTTAAATTTTATTTTTTTAAATTTCATTTCAGTTTCAGTTTATGCTTTGCTTGAACTAGACGTTGCAAACAGGGTTTATGTTATTAATTTATGAAAAAATATTTTGTGCAAAGGCACGGGACCCATGTGCGGGACCGCTTGGACTTAAATAAACATTCACACCCATTTTCATATTAGTAAGAGTAAATCGCATGATTGTCTGATCTGATTCTGATTTATCTGATTATATTTAGTCTACACAATGATTTAAAACAAAAACGTTTAATTTATTAAGTAACCAAGCGGTCAATCTTTGGTACAATAGTTATTGTAGATACTTTAAGATTCCATTTATATTTCAATTGACAGAAACTTCCTCCGTTTGGTACTAAACATTTTTCTTCCCTAAAAGCTAAACTTTACCTTACCGGATTCCTATAAAAGGATTGTCGAGCGTGCGCTATCTCCATTTTATTTTATTTTCATTTTTCGAGATAGATCCATAAGAGTGAGCTGAATTTAAATATAGATTTTGTGACATTGCTTCGAAACTCACGTCAGAATGATGTGATTTTGCAGAAACATGTAATTCAAAAATCTGCAAACACGAAGATTTATATCAGCAGACCCATGTGGAAAAGATGAAGGGGGAATTTGCGCAATATTTTCTGGTGTTGGATTCAAATAATTTAGGTCTCCGTGTTTAATATAAAACATCGGAATACCTGTATGCATATCGATTACAGGAGAATTGTTTGTCAGGGACCTACAAGGGAGCAACGTTAGAATTTTCTGATAAATTTGATAATGTATTTTGTAAAAAGTTTGAAGGCGCTATCGAGGCTTCAGGGTTTATTTTGAAGTTTGATTTCAATGAAATATTTTTAGTTGATCCCCTGATTGTTTAGTACTGCAGAAAGTGTTGGAATGGTAGGCATCGGATGTTGCGTAGAATTTAAATATTTTGGTTTATTAATAATGGTAACCAGCTTTGCAGCTGGTTTGTAGGAAAAATGATAGGAAGGAAAAATGATATATCACATGGTGGAGGCTGTGGAGTACAACATCAACATCAACATTTTCGGAAGGACGAACTATAGTTTCTGTGTAATTTGTATCTCTTAAGCTATGCTGTATTTTGCTTTAGTCTGCATTTTGTTGATAGTTCACGAATGGTACACAAATAAAATTTTCCTGGCAAATTAGTACTTTTAAGCAATTAGACATACAGTTTATGTCAGTTTTGTCTGCTATGCTATCGCTTTGTTCCCCTATCACTAGTCTCCACAAAGATTGCTAATCATCAGACTCAACAAGTAAATAT
Source organism: Diogma glabrata (assembly GCA_963693315.1). Taxonomy (NCBI): domain Eukaryota; kingdom Metazoa; phylum Arthropoda; class Insecta; order Diptera; family Cylindrotomidae; genus Diogma; species Diogma glabrata. The sequence continues at coordinate 35,883,997 of OY856188.1, forward strand.
CGTGAAGTAACCCATTCACATTGTCATTAACTGAAAGGTAGAGCAAACAACATTTTCAACTTACAACTTAACGCGCTTTTATCACATTTATTTAGTTTAAACAACGGCCATCCAACTCAACCTGTAATGTTCTGTTAATAATATGACCAAAGTTTTTGTATTCTCTTGCTATACTTACTTGACACCGTCGACTGGAGGGAATTTTTTTCAATATATTGAATCAGAGGCATCGAGGAAATATGTTGAATTTTTAATTTTTGATTTACGGGAGTGACAACAACGCGCATCGCAATTCAAAGTGATATGTTAGGAGTGTTAAGTGAGTGATATAAAAAAGTTATTGCAATACACAAAGGGACTTTTCATTACTGCTTTACCAAATTTAACTACAAATTTCAGGTATTTATATCTACTAAATTTACGGTTACATTATATTACGAAAAACCCGGATACCCAGTAATTGACCAAAATTTTAGCTACTCGAATGTCTGGGTAATAGTTTCGGGTACCCCAGGTCTTGAAAAAAAAAGACGCTCTTACTGTCGCATTTGTTCATCTGGACAAAAAAATTAATTTTCGAAAATTCATTATGTACAATAGTTTAGATATGCTCGTATATACCAAAAAATTAGTCAAATAGGTAAGAAGCTAAGTAGCGCTTTTTAAGTAAAAAAAAATGGAACATTAACGACCGATTGGACCAAAGTAGATTAAAGAAATGCATAAATTTAGAATTTTCAGAAATACTTCAATCATTATCTTAAAATGTAGACCCGTGAGAAACCTCTCTTGAGCACTCTCACAAAACCGATTGCAGACCAAAATGTTTCATTTTTTTGTCAATAAATTTCCGAAGTTGATGGAAAACAAAAAACAGAGATAATATTGTGATGATTATGGAGTATAATGTAATAAAAAACCTCATTCTGGAAAATACTCTTTAGAGAAAAAAAGCTCCACTAAAACCAATATAAAACACCGGTCTTAATATTTATAGATAAGAAAAATAAAATGAAACCAACAGGCAGTTGTAGTTTTATCTAATAAAAAAATTAAATTAAACTACGCAGTCTATGATAGCATAACCAAATACAAAAATTAAGACGATTCAGTTTTACACATAATTTGTGTGAAATGTTTAAAATCGTGTTATTCACGAAAATCCATTGTTTCAGTTTCCTGATATTAAGATCAAACTGACTATAAATAATTCGGCTAAAACGTTACGTTACGTTACATTATTGCTACATTACGTTACATTATTGTTATATTTGCATTCACGTCATTTTTTTGAATATTTATACCACGGAAAAAAACAGCTTGCTAATAATAACTATTGTTATTACGTCTACCCGCAACCGAGGACAGCATCGAAAGAGTTCTGAGTTCCGAGTTCTGATTAAAGTTCACGTTCTTGAATGAGCGCAAGCATTGTCTTACGTAGTTCACAAGTATAAGGAACTAAAGAAAAATAACGATTTTTTGGTCTAGTTTTTGGATAAACCTATTGAAAACGGAAGATAAACACGGCCTGAGCTCTTGATGGGCAAGTAAGGGAACTGAATCTCATAAATTTTAAAACACTATCCAATAAAAAGTGATTTTGCACAATGATGTTTCTTCTTCGATATTTTTCTTCGAAATTTTCCTTTTTTTTCAACTTACTTTCATGACATAGTTTGTCATCAATATATAGCAGTACATATATATTTAGAAACATCTAAACCTAAACTTTTTTAATATTTTATAAAAATATTAGCCTATTTTTCCACTGTTGGCCTATTCTAATGGTTTACGTTCATAATGTAAAAATTAAAACTTGTCCTTTGGTTCATATATGTGCAAGAAAAATTGTAATTTTATTTAATGCCAAAAGAATTACATTCTACATTTATCATTATGATGTAGTGATCATCGCAGTGTAGTTTTCTTTCTTTCTATTTATTTATCTGATTCTGGTTAGTTAATCTAATAATTTCTCGGTCGATAAAATATGTTCAAGCTATGTTTAATGCCATCTTTTGTAACAAACATTTGAATACATTAAATTTTGTTGTTCATTTTCAGAGGATTATTTGATATCCGGTTGAAAATTCAAGAAAAACAAAAACAACACAAATGAAACGGGAGATCTCAAGTCTCAACTATTCATAAAATATTCGACGAAACTTATTTCTAAACCTAATTCACCAAGTAGTATTAGAAGATTCGAAACAATCAGAAACTTCAAAATATTATACCAATGGGAGGAGTTTTGTTGTTGCTTTGTCATTTTGGAAAAAGTCTTGGAATCACTTAGTTGTGATTTAAAAAAGGTGAAATTAAAACGAATTTCCGAGGGAGATTACAGTGTCAAGAAATTTTTTAAATGGGCTAAGTTTGGCACGTATTTGCGATCAATGTTTTCTTACATTACAATCACATATAATGAACTTCGCCTGTAAAAATTGAGATATACTCGGAAAGAATGTAGTACATTAAAAAGTTCAAACAAATTCCGCGTTTAGAATACTTATTTGGAAAAATACTGTACTGATTGATTTTTTAAACGAAATGACGGGAAAAATTACTATACGATAGAATAAGGTAAACTGTAAAGTATGAAAATCTGCTTTGGAATTTAAACAATTTCGTCAATTTTTTATGATGATATATGTAAACGCAAAATTTTTTTTTGTTTCTTTTGTATTTTGTCAAAACCTAATAATATTATAGCTAAAGCTTAAAATTAAATGTATATTAAAATTAAATTACTTAAATTGAAAAAAATTATTCGTTGGGCAGGAACCTGACACTCAAATAACAAAATGAAAAGCACTTATTATTGCGAAATAAAAAAAAATGATTAAAGCTCTCGACGATGTGCTAACAAAACGAAATATACATCGTGTTTCTAAATATATAAAAAAAAATTGATAGATTAAAACAAACGACGAATTTCTACATGGGCTGTTTGTAATGTTTGAATCTAGGATCATCTGTGTTAGTATTCGATAACAGATTAATGATTATCTTATAAGAACTATGTAAAAACATTACATATAGTGAAATTTAATGCAAAAAATCCCATATAATGTAAAAGCATTTCCATAATATGGTGTCTAATGACAGTGGAAAAATTCAACTTAAGTAAAATAAATAAGTGATGAAGAAGTTTCAACTTTGAAATTGTCATCGCCTTAACGGCGTAATCGATAGCGTGTCTGCCCAAAGATTCGAGCCGGGCACTGACGAGGGTAGGTTCGAATCCGATCCGAAACACGTAAAAAAATGTGAATTGTAGTTTTTTTCTGAGAAACTTCAAACCATACCTTTGAATTGAAAATATTCCAATTACTTCTTTACTTACTTGAGTTTAATTGATCTCAAAAATCCAAAATAAAATTGAAATTCCCTTAATGTAGTCTAATGTTAATACATATAGAACTACAAATTGACCAAGTGTCAGCCATTGATTTCACATTGATTGGAAACAATCAATAATGACTATACAATCGTGACTTAGGATGTTAATTAGAATAGAAATGTTCCCCATTCTATGAATTCACACAAAGTATTGTCTAGAAATTTAATGCAAAAAATCCCATATAATGTAAAAGCATTTCCATAATATGGTGTCTAATGACAGTGGAAAAATTCAACTTAAGTAAAATAAATAAGTGATGAAGAAGTTTCAACTTTGAAATTGTCATCGCCTTAACGGCGTAATCGATAGCGTGTCTGCCCAAAGATTCGAGCCGGGCACTGACGAGGGTAGGTTCGAATCCGATCCGAAACACGTAAAAAAATGTGAATTGTAGTTTTTTTTTTTCTGAGAAACTTCAAACCATACCTTTGAATTGAAAATATTCCAATTACTTCTTTACTTACTTGAGTTTAATTGATCTCAAAAAATCCAAAATAAAATTGAAATTCCCTTAATGTAGTCTAATGTTAATACATATAGAACTACAAATTGACCAAGTGTCAGCCATTGATTTCACATTGATTGGAAACAATCAATAATGACTATACAATCGTGACTTAGGAAGTTAATTAGAATAGAAATGTTCCCCATTCTATGAATTCACACAAAGTATTGTCTAGAAATTTAATGCAAAAAATCCCATATAATGTAAAAGCATTTCCATAATATGGTGTCTAATGACAGTGGAAAAATTCAACTTAAGTAAAATAAATAAGTGATGAAGAAGTTTCAACTTTGAAATTGTCATCGCCTTAACGGCGTAATCGATAGCGTGTCTGCCCAAAGATTCGAGCCGGGCACTGACGAGGGTAGGTTCGAATCCGATCCGAAACACGTAAAAAAATGTGAATTGTAGTTTTTTTCTGAGAAACTTCAAACCATACCTTTGAATTGAAAATATTCCAATTACTTCTTTACTTACTTGAGTTTAATTGATCTCAAAAATCCAAAATTACATATAGTATTTTAGCTTCTACTCCCTTATTAACTGTTCAAAAGCGTAACATATAAAACTGAGCTCCTATACATTTTTACAATACTAAGAAAATGTTTTGTATATTAGAAAAAAAAAGTTTATTGATCTAGAAAAAGGTTCAAACGAATGTTTGAATAATTTTATACATTTCATTGCACATTGAAATAATCAAATTTCATAGAGTCTCTTCTGATGTTGTAAGAATTTCAATTGAATTTTTCTTTCAAGCTAATATCAAGTAATTCAAAAAATAAGGTCAATATTTAGAAAGATTAAAAACTCACATTAGTAAAATAGCTTTATCTTTCCTTTCAATGTCATAAAAAAGTTTGAGTCCCATGACTCTCATTGTTTCCGACAATGTCAAATAGTTGTATTCAGAGAATACAATAGATTGCAGAATTTTTCTATTACATCATCGTTCTCTATATCTTTGGAACAGATGTCGCTTGTTTTTGCAGGGACACCATAAATATTTTGGTCATATTGTTGTCAACGTGTGATGAATGTTGGAGATGGTAGTTCCATTAGATTCCATATGCTCCTAATTGAAAATAAAAGAAGTGCTTCCAACTGGATTCAAACTTTCCTCATCAGTGCCTTGATTTGTATCCTTTGGCAGACACGCTATCCATTACGCCACCGAGGCAATGTTATTTTAAGTTCAAATTTCATCATTATTTGTATCAAATTTCATCATTATTTGACCTGCTTAAGCTGAACTATTGAACTTCAAAATACCATCGCCTCTGTGGCGTAGTAGATAGCATACCTGCCTAAGGATCTGAATCAATTAACCTCAATCAATCCATCAATACATCAATCAAATCATTAACCTCAAATCAATTAACCTCAATTAATCCTCGATCAATCCATCAATCTGATGATGAAGGTTCGAATCTCGTACATAACATATATAAGAGAAATTACATTTTTCTCTTAGACAAATCCAACTATACCTTCGAATGGACAACATTCAAATTGCTGCCTTAGTTACTTGAGCTTAAATTGCTCACAAAAAGCCTTAATATACTTCAATTTCTATTCAAAATTGAAGGTACACTGAATAAATCAGCGACAGTGATTCTACTGTGACTGAAGCTAAAACAAAATCGTTTCAGAATTTTTGTTAAAGTCTGAAGCCTAGCTATAGAATTTGTTATCCGTAGGGATTTATTATTGTTTTGTCGATAGCTATTCGAATTGGAACTTTTGATTTTGAGTACTGCTGACGGATTAATTTTGAGTGGAAGTCAAAAGGAAGCCTCTAAAAAGACTGTTTCTGTATCGTTAAGCAAACTTGTGCTAATCTTTCAAATTATTTTTTAAATTCATCAAATCTACATTCATGGCAACTCTGGATGATGACAGACTCATAATACATAAAGCTCCCTTCATACGTGTACTATAGCTCTGAATTTATGGTGGTGGTAATATGTTTCGATCCTGTTTTTCGAGTTATCGAGATCTTGTCATTTCTGGTATCAGGTTCTTTATATTATGCAAAAATCAGCGCTCAGAGGTTATCATTAATTGAATTGGCCCAAACGTAATAGTTACTTGAGCTTCCTTTCGATTTATTGAAGCTATCCTCTCATGTTTCCATATTTGAAGATTCTGTTTGTCTCGGTTAGTGTACAAAACTGGCGCATTACATAAAAACCTTAAAATAACTACACTGACTCAGTTGTGGACTATTATGATTATTTCTCAGGACGAAAGTTCAGATTTAACTCCGCCCATTTGTATAAAAATTTGAAGTTTTTTTGTGAAATGGTTTTTATTTGCAATTCTAATATTTTTGGTGAGTTATATTCAAAACTCAAAAAACTGACAGTAAAACACTTCAAATTCTTGAAAAAATAGGAGGGGTAAAACTTTTTAAATACACAATAGCACAGGGGGTCAGACAATCTTCAGTTTACTGGCCATAGTATGCAGCAATTCCTCACCTTCCAGTCATTCTTATGTAATGGGGTCATTTGAGCTAAACCCTATTAATCGACAGCAATAACTGGGACTGGATTGTAATAGCTAACCCTCCACAGCCAGTTAAGGCTGACGATTGCTATGGACAGAAGCTCAGCCTGATTACCATTGCTATCACTCTCAATTTTTTTTGCCTCAATTGTTTTATTTGGTTCATGATCGGGCCTGGAGGTACAAAGTAGAGCTCGATGGCCACAATTATTTCCAAATCACAACCTCGATGATATGGACAGTCACTGCCCGTTACATTCCAGACCAGGTTACGAATCGGTCTATCCTTTTTTTTCTGTTTAGGTTGACTGGTCGTGATTCGATCGCGTATGGATACTCAGAATTTTGGATACCCTGACAACAAGCTAATGAGTAAGCCAGTTTCGAACCACCTCAGCAATCCGTACAAGATGCGACACAATCAGATCAATCTCTCACCCCCAAATCTCTCTCCCCCATCCAATTAAATCTTCAGCCACTTCTCTTAAAATCAAAATCAAGGAACTTCTTCGGTGGCAGAGCGGGATCGGTCTCGCGTCAACAACAAATATTTTTTTCTTTCCATTATTTTGTAAAAAATTAAACTGTTAACAATGATTAAGATTGCTTCATAGATTGCTTCATAAAAGTAGGTACCTCGATATATGTGCGGTTAAAACCAAAAACTCAATCTCAAACAGTGAACAACCGCTTATATTTAATTTTTATGAACAGCTGGTGTAAGTTGACGTTAACATAAAAACAAAGTACAGCAGGTTTAATTCACCGACACATCAGAGATCAAATTTTGTTTCTCTTCCTACTCAACCTAGTCGAACTCTACTGCCACATCAGGCGTCAATGGTTCCAAGTCCGACGTCTTGCAGCATCTAATCGAATAATGAAACAAAAACGCCAAAATCGTCAGCGGCAGAAATATTTTCTTCAATACTAAATCCGAAGGGCTTAAAATTGAAGAATTCATTTACATTATCGGAGTGCTGATCAATCTGTCCATCTCATGTAGACACTAGTTCGGAATAGCAAAGATGGAATTTTGAAGATATTGAAAAACTTGATAAAAATGCAAGTAAAGGCCTGCTGAGACGTTTGATATTTTCTATATTGATATCGTTAGGCTGAGTAATAAACTTTGCATATCCTTAGCCGATCCATTGTTGCTAAATATTCTGCTCAACAATCGGACAATTGATATCAGGAAGGAGTTATTACACGTTCATGTGATATCAGTTGATCTTCTTAGAGAGCTGTCCAGACGTCGTGAAAAACTGTCCGCGTCATATCCTACATAGCCGCATAACTTCGTAAGATCAGATTTTTCCAAAATGACCGCCACTGAAGAATACATAGAATAACAACTATCATTTACAATTACATTTATCTTTACATTTACTCATCCCACTATCTCTAAAGGTAATCTATACGCGATACAAGGGGCTCTAAATTCAGGAAAAAGAAGATAAACTGCTGCAACTGTATGGCATTTGGTCATGGTTTTAGAGAGTGTACTAGACCTTTAAGACTCTTCTGCTTTGGATGAACATTAAAGAAGTGCAATAAAGAGAGCATGTTTAAAACGGATCGCGCTCCCAAACCAAATGCCAACCCAAAGCGACTAGGCGATATCCTCGAGTCCATCGAGTCAGGCGTCCGGTAGAGGTTCCCAACTAGCTTTGATTGTCGATTTATTAATGAAATTAATTAATCAAAAACCTTGAAATGCTGAAGCTGCTCCAGAGTAATAACTTGGTGTGACAGTAATGGCTCGTGTGCAACAAAAGTTTGAGTTTTATCTAACTACAAATATATATTTGTTATAGTTTTATTTATTTATGAATTCTTTAAGAATATCTGGTTTTTTATGTTGGAAAATTATTCAGTCTTTGTATTGGTTTTCACTCTAGAATTAAGGAGAACCAGTTGTAGTATATTATCATTTTAATGTTGTTAACGGTCGGAAGCTTTAACAATTCTGTTAGAATCATGACACAATTTTTTATTTCGCAATCTTGGTTTTTCTGTTTTTTGAAGTGAAAACTTCTTTAGGCGCACCACACACAGATTTTTCCATAGGTAGTAAATTAAACTGATCCGTCAGCATTTCTATTATTATCAATTTATCAATCTATCATTTCTTAACGTTTTAAATTGTATTGTGGATATCGTGCTCGACTTATGTGCTATAGGTAGTGAGTTCAACTCCTGGTATGGTACATATTTTTTTATTGTTTTTTTTTAATTTTTATTAAATACCATTAAAATTATTTTTTTTTTATTTATGAATTCATAAAAATAATAAAAATTTCTTTATACGAATTTTAAAATATTGATCTATAACGCAGTTTTTTAAAGTTATATTGCTACTGTGTTTTGCAATTTGCATTTGAGTCATCATGCTAAATAAATATTGAATATATGTATATAAATTGAAAGTATGTATGGCTGTTTATCCTTTATGCATTAATACATTAATCATCATGAAAATTTGGGAAGTTGTTGTGTACGCTTAATTTTTGCTTTTTATTTAACTATCGTTTTAAACGGTAGTTTGCTTTGATCAATGTTTTTGTTGAACATAAGTTTTATGAAATTAAAAATAACGTAAGAAAGATAGTATAACCTGAAGGCTGAAACAATTACATTTGTATATCAAAAAATATAGTATACATATAGTATTGGAATTTTATCATCTTCGCTAAATATGTTGTCGGTTTGGAATTGTATGTAATACATGTTTTTAAAATTAAGTGGAACCTTAATACTTGTAACTTTATACTTGATAAAATCGATTATATCGATTTAAAGCTCACAAAATTACGAGACGGAAATCGCATAAACTATATACAAAGAAGCATAGCTTATGTATGATTAAACATGGATGGAAATCATGATAAATAAAATGGCATTTAGCCGATAGTGATTTGCAAACGACAACAATCTTATACATTAATACGTTAAATAAAAACTTTGTACAGCCTTAGGCTTTTTTATTCGAATTTTGATGCATTTCAAATTTTCACTGCTAACTGATATTAGTGTAACTTAGATTTGACAGATTTTTGGGATTTTTCGGATCATAAATAAAAAAAGTATAAACGAATTAAAATGTATTTTTGTCTTCAACGACCTCCCACATAAAATATGAAAATGGAATTACCCAAGTATATATTTTTTTTCACAAAAACGATCTAATAATATTTAAAAACAAAGAAAAATAATACGTTTATCCCCCTTTTTTTTCTCTTAAAGCAGGCTACAGCCCTTCAATCAATTTGTCAATCAATTCGAAAACGAAAACAAACGAAAACAAACGAAATAAAATTTAGTGTAAAAATCCCCTAAATTTTATTTCGTTTATTTTCGTTTTCAATTGATTGACAATTTGATTGAAGGTCTGTAGTCTGCTTTAAGAGAAAAAAAAGGGGGGTAAACGTATTATTTTTCTTTGTTTTTAAATATTATTAGAGACAGCAAATTTTTAGTTATTATCATTTTTATGATTTTCGAAATAAGAAAATTTAGTTTATGAAATGCTTTTGGGGGGGGGATAAACGTATTATTTTTCTTTGTTTTTAAATATTATTAGAGACAGCTAATTTTTCTTATATTTTCAGTTATTACTATTTTTATGATTATCAAAATAAGAAAATTTAGTTTATCAAATGCTTTTGGGGGGTATTATTTATTTTTAAATTTTAAACGTATTATTTTTCTTTGTTTTTAAATATTATTAGAGACAGCAAATTTTTCTTATATTTTCAGTTATTATTATTTTTATGATTTTCGAAATAAGAAAATTTAGTTTATGAAATGCTTTTGGGGGGATGAACGTATTATTTTTCTTTGTTGTTTTAAAATATTATTAGAGACAGCAAATTTTTTTTATATTTTCAGTTATTATTAGTTTTATGATTTTCGAAATAAGAAAATTTAGTTTATGAAATGCTTTTGGGGGAGATAAACGTATTATTTTTCTTGGTTTTTAAATATTATTAGTGACAGCAAAGTTTGCTTATATTTTCAGTTTTTATTATTTTTATGATTTTCGAAAAAAGAAAATTTAGTTTATGAATGCTTTTGCAGGGGATAAACGTATTATTTTTCTTTGTTTTTAAATATTATTAGAGACAGCAAATATTTTTTATATTTTTAGTTATTATTATTTTTATGATTTTCGAAACAAAAAAATTTAGTTTATGAAATGCTTTTGGGGTGGATAAACGTATTATTTTTCTTTGTTTTTAAATATTATTAAAGACAGCAAATTTTTCTTATATTTTCAGTTATTATTATTTTTATGATTTTCGAAATAAGAAAATTTAGTTTATGAAATGCTTTTGGGGGGGGGGATAAACGTATTATTTTTCTTTGTTTTTAAATATTATTAGAGACAGTAAATTATTTTTATATATTAAGTTATTATTATTTTTATGATTTTCGAAATAAGAAAATTTAGTTTATGAAATGCTTTTGGGGGGATGAACGTATTGTTTTTCTTTTTTTTAAATATTATTAGAGACAGCAAATTTTTCTTATACTAGGAGGGCCCGGCTTGCTTCGCTACGCATATAAATAAAGTTTTTGCGTAGACATTTTGTTGACGGAGAAGCAATGATTTCAAGAAGTGGTAATGAGAAATGCTAGCAAATAATTTTTGATTTTTCTTTTTAAATATATGAATGAAAAATAATCAGAACTCAAGCTGATCAGTTCGGATATATGAAAAATTAGCGATCAAATATGTTTTCAAGTAAGCTTATTTGATCTCTAACTTATTTGATCGCTAATTTTTCATATATCCGAACTGATCAGCTAGAGTTCTGATTATTTTTCATTCATATATTTAAAAAGAAAAATCAAAAATTATATGCTAGCATTTCTCATTACCACTTTTTGAAATCATTGCTTCTACGTCAACAAAATGTCTACGCAAAAACTTTATTTATAAGCGTAGCGAAGCACGCCGGGCTCTCCTAGTGTGCATTAATACCAATAAATTTGCATAGCTTTCTGCAGAAAGATTTGTAAAATTTAAACTTGTTGATCTATGGGTGTGACAACCACGCGTACTTTAGTCCCTGCTATTGGCATATGAGTGCTATTTTGACAATTCTTTGGTTAATATTGTGAGATTAGTGTGTGTAGTTAGCGGTTTTCGTTCTGACTTGTTTCTCATTTATTCTACTAATACGATCCAAATACTACTAACACGATATCAATTGATTGCGAATGCCAATGAAGTTTTCACTTCTGCCGTGCGGTCTTAAGCACACTCTCCGTTTTTTACTTCTTTTTTTTCGATCTACCACTATTGAATTTTCAGCACAATATTCTACAATTTTTCCGAAGAGGCTGTGCTGTCATATACACTAAAAATTAATAATTAGTTAAATCGTTTCTATTATGTTTCATTTAAAAATTGCTTTTATGTGGTAAATGTTTTTAGACAAACAATATTTCCCATTATATGTTTGACAATAAAAATTTGGTGAAAAATTGGTTGAAAAATAAATTTTTGGCTTACTTATAATATAGTAATCGAGCCCATCTAATAGAATAAATATACCTACCATGTAACTAACTGTTATTCTTATTTATTTTATTTTTCAGGTCGAAATGTTATACCAACGTTATTTTCTTCGAATGAATCAAAGTAACACAGCTCACATTGTAAGCCTACTCCTCGGATTAACAATAGCATTAGCCACTGTACATTTAGTTTTCACAACACTTCTAAATAACTCAGTTTATGTTTTAAATGAAAAATTAATTCAACGAAATTTTAATGTGAATAACACAAATTTATTAAGATTAAACGAAGATAACAATATTTCTACAAACCATATTGATCCAATGCTAAAAATATCATCTTCATCTTTATCTTCAATTATACCAACAATTGCATTAAGTACAATGAACGAAAATAATGGAAATAATATTTTTTATAATGATATAAAGGAAAATTGGAAAAAAAATTCGTTAAGTGAAAATTTTTTGAATAAATTTAATAATCTTGATGGTGAAGATGGTGATGGGTATCGTGGTAACACAGAAACCGATACACTTAATAGTAATAAAAAAATGTAAGTAAAAATTTCTATTATTAATAACGATACAATATGTTTATTGATTTTTATTGGTTGGTTTCATTCGTGCTGAAAACATTTAAGTTATATATTTATAGCAAACTCATTCCGATCAAAACATGATTTAATACTAAATGATTGATAACTTAATTCAACTGTGCTCTCAATTCTCATTACACAGCAGTTATTTCAAAATCAAATCCTCTTTTATTAATTACTTAAGTTTATTTCCAAAAAATTTTAATTCCCTTGTATAATTAAAAAAAATTGTGTTTTGATCATTAATTATCACAATGAAAACAGTTTTATCGGCATTTAATTGTCATCCGATATTGTTTTATAATTACGTGACAATTAATGAAAAGAAAATTATAACTCTGAGAAATTGTTGGAAATGTGATATAAAAATTGAAAACAAAACTTATCGTCAGTGAAAATCTAAGAAAGTTTCAATTTTTTAATTAAATTAGAATATTCAAATCGGTGACTTTAAGCAATTTAAGAGTTTAAACTTTAAGAATTATTTTGTCACCAAGAACTTTTTTTAACAATTAATTTTTCTTGATTGTAAACAGGGCAGGAGTAGAACTGAATCTAATCACAACCATTTTGAAATATGTTTAGAATTAACATATCATAGCTTACTATGTGTTTTTATATAGAAAAAAAACGTAATGTAAGACTATTATTTTAACTAACTTGTTTTTGTACAGTGTGCTAAGGAGTTGGATTTGAAACTGAGTGAAGTTGACATATTCTGTTCGTTTTTTGTTTTTTAATAGTTGAAATGGATTGAATTTTTTTATTTTAATTTAATTTTGCAATACAAACCAATGATTAAGACGTAAGCTGGAAACTGTCACAGGACATGAGGAAAAACCCATTATAAACCCTCAACCAACTTTTTACGTAGAAAGCAGAGAGTTACCTCAATCTGCTCCTGCTGATGTCAACCGTATTCACTCCATTTTGCTTTTCAAAAGTTTTTCAGAATGTTTTTGATTTCCTGGATGCCATGCAAGTACTAATTTTATTAAATACCTAATTTATAAATATTTCAAAATTTATCAAATTTTGTTTCCGTTTCTATCACCTTAGCGACCATATTCTATATTTGATTGTTGATTCAACAGATTTGCTAAACTTAAAAATTCAGCTTTTCCCAAATTTTGTTTGATGTCACTTGAGATTTCGGCAATTGAGTTACCTTACTTTCGGTTCTCTTTTTTTAATACTTTCAATAAAATAACTTCTTGGATGGGTTCCAAAAGTTCTGTTTTCGACGCATGTAATGATTTTAAATGCATCCGTGAGCAACTGAATCCACTTTTTTCTTATTAACGTGGCCTTTCTTTGAAGATTGGAAAGGCGCTTATTTTTATTTTAAATAGTTGTTCTCCTCTTGTAATATTAATATATCTTTCAATTTTGTGAATGTAAACTATAAAACTACAAAAAATAATTGCAGCAATTTTTTTAACTCAAAATTTGCATTCAAAATTACTAACACAAAAGAATAATTTGCAACAGAAATGAACACCAAAAATAATGTGGCTTGTCGAACCCAAACCCAGAGACAAAGAGTCTCATACCCTACCAACTAAGCTAGCCGGGCACTAGAAATACGACCTTAAGTCCAAAAAGGAGAAACAACCAGAATCAATGCTTTATAATAAAAATGTATCTATCCTGCAGGGTTATAGCAAACGTAGATTGAACAAACTGTATCTTTCAAAATGTTATTTGGAGCGAAGGAATTCAAAACAAAATTTTTTTAACCTAATGAGTAATAGAAAAGCTAAATTTGTTTTTTAAATTTTCGAGCGTACAACTTTCGACTTGAATGAGAGCTGGTAGTAGTTGGCTAATTTTTAAAACGTAATTTGTTGAGACTGGACGTAGGCAATTTGAAAAAAAAATTACGTTTCATTTCTGATAATAGGTATATTTTTCGTTATTTCCGGAAGCATAGATTTAACTATTATTATTAATGTTTTTAGAGTGATTTGAGTGAGGTTGCTTACCCGTTGCATACGGAACTAGTGGGATGGGGGTGTGACCATTTGGGCCACGCCAAGAACTTCCCGTAAGATTAAAAACTAACCAGTTACTGGATAAGGTATACTAAAGTACCAAACATAAAAAAATTGTACAATATAATTTAACTGCAATAAATACAAATCAAAAACGACAAATTACAAAATAAATATTAAAACAAATTTGAAAAGAAAGTCAACAAAAAGTGAATGTTAGTTCAGTGAGGGTTTTTAAAGCCTTAAATACGCAAACTTAGGATTTATTTATTATACGACACATCAATTGTAATAATTTTTAAATAGAATTTGAATGTATACGTGCAGTGTGTAATCATATTTAAAATTAATAACATACTAACACTCAAATTGCAAACTAAAATAAGTTGTCTAGACCGATTCAGAAGGTATTGAAGGGTGAAGATATCATTAAAATGATCAATATCAAAATTTCGATTTTGAAAATCGACCCAAAAACAATAACTTCTCATATCTGGAAGTTAATAAATAGTTGGCCAGGCAATCTACTCTCAAACATCTGACCTTTTTGTCAAATTTAGGAAATAACTCAGGTTTTTATATTCAAGTAAACCTGGATGCGTTTTCAGCTCATTTACATACACAAGATTCATCCAGATAGCATGGGGCATGATAAAGAAAATAATACGTAGTTTTTTCACATTTTGTTAAAAATATCAAAAACTAAGATAGCAATTGTTTATACAAATATCATTATAAATGTCTGACATGATGACAAACAATATAAAAGCTTCATGACCTTGATAGCATTATTTAATCTCATGATGTTTGCAAGAGATGATTTTCAGTTTTTTGGAAACCACTAAAAAACAATTGATTCACTTTCACTAGAAAAGGACTGGGCTCTAAGTTACGACAAGATACATCGATTGCCACCATTTCGGTTAAAATCGACCCATCCGTTGTTGAGAAAGCGTTGGGCAAAAATTCTCCCCACAGCGATATACACACACATACACACACACACACACACACATACAGACTGCCAGTGAAATATATTCTAAACAGCTTCAGGAGGTCATAAAACGTAAAGATATCATAAAAATTCCGATTTCGAAAATCGACCCAAAAACAATAACTTCCCATATGGGGAAGTTAAAAAAGTAAAATATTATCTATGTTTCGAAAATTTAAATTGCACAAGAACTTAATCATTCTACCATCCAAGAATCTTGATCTAGAGATCAAGGATGTTTCTGGGTTTGCCATACAATTTACACGTAAGACAAAAAACAAGACTAGTGAGAGTGGAATTAGCCCAGGTGCGAACGTAATCCAGCAATGACACATCAGTTCACGTACAAATATGTGTTTGCTTGTGATAAAAACAAACTGCAAAGATATCAGAAATCTAAAGAAATGGAGGAAATAGTTTTAGCTTGGTAGTTTTTTCAGAACCAGAAGTAAAATCTACGCAGCTAGTTGTTGTAGAAGGATCGTGATTCTGAGTTATCAACAGGTCATGTAACTTACCCCCCGGGGTCACTGTTTTAAAGTTTTACCTTTCGATATAACATTGCTTTCGAGAGCTAAACTTTTAAAACGGGATCACCCCACTTTGAAAGTTACTCCCATGCATTTATTGATATTACTCTTATTGGTTTTATATTATTTTTATTGTTAACGTTATTTCAATTAGTTTAATTATTTGTTTGTGTTGTATTTGGTTGTTTATTCAATTATTTATTTATTTCTTTATTTTCGCGGTTTTTCGTATTATTATTTTGTTGACGTTTGTTTATCGTTCTTTTAATTATGTTATCGGTAAGTAGTTGTTGAGAAATAAATAATAGATTGACTGACACAGATCAATTAATTATATATCTATCGTCTTTTATATATCTATAATCTCCTACTAATCGCCACTCGTTATTTATAATATATATGAACTTTTTTGGCACTAGTACATATGACTTGTTATATGAGCATACTTAAGATTTTACAATATTACTGCCTAAAAGCTTCTTTCTTGAGAGATAATTTTATTATATGTAGTAGTTTTTATTTATTTTATGTCTAGTGAATTGGAGATACAGAGTACATTCAAAAATTCAAAACAATTTCTACTGCTATTTTCTTTTTTAAATTCGATGTTTTTTTGTATTTATTTTTATAATTATATTTAATATTTTATCTTTTGATAAGTAATTAGTTATTATATTGTTAGCTTTTTTAAACATGTTGAAGCTATCCAATGTAGGTTCTAGTTCTTATTATTATCTATTTTTCCTTTTAGAAAGGTTTATCGCCATAGCAATAATATTTCTTCTTAAGGCAAATTTATTAAAATAGATGATTTTTTATTGTCAATATCTACCTATTATACTATCTAGATCAGAACATTTTCATCAGCTTAGTGAATTTTTTGTTTATTAAATAGTCTTTCTAATTACTTTGGGTGAATTAATTATTTTAACGTCGTTGATGATTGTTTTTGTGTAGGTGGAATGATTTATTCTCTAAGCTAACCATTTGCGTTGTAGATTTGATATTTTGTTTAACTACAATTTGATATCTTGAAATGGCGCCTTCATCCATCAACAACATTTTTGGCTTGGTATCCATGTCCTTGATGTTAATGCACTCCTTTACAGCAGCATCCTCACCTTTTACAACAATTTTTACACCTTACTCGGTGTCGTTAGAGTTGTATATGCCTTCATGGGCAGTGGTGGTATCCGAGATTATCAGCCTTAAAAGACATTAACTTCTCCTCCTTCGTTTTATCTGGAGTCGTCTTTCGTGGTTCATGGACAATGGCTTAGCCCAACCGATAACTAAAAGGATTTCCTACCCGCGATAAGGATGTGTTTGACTTTCGTCCATTAATAATGTCAGTAGTTGGCCTCTGTCCTCAGCCCGACTTTAAAAAAACTGACAATCTTTATATAGGCTTGCGTTTTCCTCTCTAGCAGAGGGAGAGATTCCTTCCTAATATGACCAGAACTCTTTTGGAGAAAAACGGTAACCTTTTGAGGAATCGGAATACCATCTCCTATATTCGTCACAAGTTAATGTGTACTAATTTTCACTTTAGATAAAACAGATACGAGCCATTTTACCGCATGTTTGTCGTCACTCTCTTCCACGTCTCCAACCGATCCTGTGATTAGCTCCTCCTTTCTCCATTTAAGTCTTTCTTCGAATAAACCTAGCTCCGCTGTTAAAAATCATCCTAGGATAGCCTTCAGCCTGAATAGCCACCTTAGTCGCCTCAGCATAGCTGGTGCTTGGCCTGTGAAGTTGTTGTTCCCTATCCTGACGAATGGATATCCTAAGCTTCTTCGCTGCGCCATCCTCTCTGATCCGACCCTTCATGTTTTCAACTTCTATTATTGTTGTTTTCTCTTTCCATTCCATAGCCTTTATCTTTAAGTCTTTCGGAGACAGAACTTCGACAAGGAGCCTCAAGTACCACCTGACGCCAGCACTACTGAGCCCTACATCAGTAAGTTATCGATCCCTCAAAAAGACCTAAACGTAGAAGAGGCGGACCTCTATGCACTAGTTAAGGGTATTCCCTAGCTTCGATAAAGAGGTTTTTGTCCTTTTATCAATTATTAATGTCAGGAGTTGGCCTGTGCGTTCATCCAGACAACTGCCAATCTTTGACAAATAAGCCAACGTGTTGATGTTCTAGTAGCACGAGAGATTTCTCACAGATCTGCCTAGAATTTCTTGTGACAAAAATGGTAACCTTTTGAGACATCGGAATATTATCTCCTATTCTCATCACAAGTGAATGTGTAATGACTTTCACTTTAGATAGAACAGACACGAGTCATTTTCCAGGTTTGAAGTAACCTCCAAACCGATCTTGTGATTAGCTGATCCTATCGCCACAGTAGTTTTTCTTGGAATAAACCCAACTCCGCTGGTATACATCATCTGGGGATAATCGTCAGCCATAATAGCCACTTTAGTTTCCTTAGCAAAGGTGGTGCTTGGCCTGCGATGGTGTTGTTCCTTCTCCTGACGGATAAATATCCTGAGCTTTTTCGCTATCCTCTCGGACCCTTTTCATATTTTCTTTGGTTGCTTTCGGTTTCCATTCCAGACCTTTGATCCTTAAGTCCTCCGTAGACAGAACATCCACAAGAAACCTGAAGTACTGGTGCTAGCTTTACTGTGTTCCGCATCAGTGGGTTGTCAATCCCTACAGGTAGACCTCAAAGTGGTAGAGGCGAACCTATACGCCCTCTACTGTGTCCCGTTTTAGGCATGGTGCTCACAACTGGAGCTGTACTGCTCTCTGCCTAAACAGTGCTCTTTTCTGATGGCACACTGGTACATTTGCACCATTAGGTTGGCGAATAAATTTGCTTCTGCCTCCTTCACTTATACCTTGTCCCTCTTTGACACAGGTAAGTCCCAATTTCTATATTTGCTTGTATTTTTACCAGTTTTCTTTTTATAATTATAATTAATTTTTGCTACCACAAGTGTCACGGGAAAGCATGTCGACTAAGTCAGAGCCCTGATCACGTAGCAGGCCAAAAAACAATTAAGACCTTTCTGGTGTCCAAGTGGTTCCGTTCGTTACTGGACTTTTTGGATTGGCTCTCAACCTGTCAGATCCTTGGCTCAGATCGCATAATACCACTGATCTGGCCTACTAGCTTGTTATATAGCGATACCCGCCCCACTCCTGGGTTGTTGTACGTCATGTAGGGCTTTGTTGTAGCTTATGTACACGATCGTACTTGTAAACGATTCGCCCATTTTTTTAATGTTCATTTGAATGCAAAATGAACAAAAATTGAATATTTAAATATTTTACTTATAATAAAAAACTATATTAATTTTCTGTAATTTTGATAATATTATGAAAACATAAATTTAATTACTACAATTAATTCTTCAAAGTACCCGTTTTTTTTTTGTGTTTTTATTGCTTTCACTAAAAATTTTCTTTTGAACATGATTTTTAAGCAAACAAGTTCTCTGTTCTCCTTTGAGAAATAAATGTCCTCCTTTAACAGAAATGTTTTGATACCTTGTTTTTTTGTTGCAATGCTGGTTCTTATTTGATGTTTGATGATAGAGCATGATTTACACAGATCTCAGAAAAAAATCAATAAGTCGCGAATTTGTTATCCCAGTATGTTAAACATAAATAAATTTTTTTTTAGAACAAATCAGAGAGATTTCAAATATTGAATGAAATGTGTTGGTTTAGCTATTACAACGATCTTAAAAGCTTTTGAAGCATATCATTAATAAATAAATGTCTTATAAGATTCTTGCTAATAAAACGTTTAGGTTAAGTGATGTCGACTGGCAACTTTAAATCTAGGATAATGATGGTCTAGGCAGTTATTTGCAGATAGTGTACGACTTTTTCTATGCATTCTTCTTTGCATAGATTGTGACTTGCCTTAGACGACTTAATAAAGGAATTTTACCATACCAGCCTTTGTTTCAAAATCATACAATAATCTTAACACAAACCGAAGTCTTGTTACCACAGCACTTGGGGTTTCAGCTTCTTCATATTTTTAAACATAATTGTTTTTATTTTTGAACTACTTTTTGAACTAATTCCATTTTAAACTTTATTGCGGTTGTCGCTTCTTAACAAATCAAATTAAATTAACACAAAAAACGACAAAAAAATTTACTAAACTTTCAAAGAAAAATTTTTTTCCAGTTAAATTATTTTTCTTTTCACAACCATCACGAATAATGTCAGCTTTCATAATATTCTTGAGCTTTGATCTAAAAGTCTCAAACAAACTGTGTAATAGTAATCAGAAAAGGGTTTTTTTCGCATGACATTACCATAAATTTTTACATTAAAAAAAATGTAAAGCTTAAACCAATTTTTAATTAAATTAGATTAAAGCCTGTTTAAAAATTTGTTCGTGTACCAGTACAAAATTTATTTATTTAATAAAATAATAAATAGTTAATATTCAAGGCAACAGTTTATTCGGATAATTATCTGTAATTTTTAGGATCGAAAATGTTTCCTTATTTTGTTCCAATCCATTAAAGCTAATCGATCCATAAGTGTGGAAAATCACAGTGATACAAAAATAATAAAAATGAAATAGAAAAATGAAAAATCATGTACGGTGCTGATTTTCCGTTACTCTATTTACGATCAAAATTTTAATCTAATACCCAAACCATTTTTTGACCCACCTCCTCAGTCCATCTCAAGAGACAACCAATTATAAAAAAAAAGATTGCTTTCAATTATCCAGTTATTAATATTTTCCAAAATAATAGATAATTATTTTAATTAATGATTTCTGATTTTATCTAAATTGTATATAATTAATTTTATTATTCTTGTGACGTTAAATAATTTTGTTTTTGTTCCTTGGGTATAATAACAAATTAATGAATGAAAAATTAATTTAATTTGTATTTTAATTGTTTTAGTAAGTCACGCGATAAATCGAGAAGCTAATACTATTAGTGTCAACGTTCTAAGGGGAATTTGAAAAATGAGAGAAATTAACGTGATAGCTCACAAATTTATTCGATGTTGTTTTTATTGTTCAAACCAATTTTTTGTAACTGGTAATGAAAATCGTATTAAAGAATTTGAATATTCATCATAATTTTCATTGAACAGTAAAAAATTGTAACATCAATGTTAATCTAAACTGAAACAAATAATTTGCACTGCAAGTTTTATGATTTAAACGAAAATATAAAGCAAAGAGTACGACGAATGACAAAGTAGTTTTTTATGATTATGGTTTGCTTTTATACTTAAATGAAATTAGTTTTGCTTTATAGTTTTGTCTTTATGTCGTTTACTTTAAAATAGTTGGATGAGTGGTACTTCTTTTTTTATATGTAAGAAGATTAAATTTGTTTAATGGAGAGTATAATGCGGTTCTATTTTTTTCACTTGAAGCTGGTTTTTGCAGAATTCATCACCTCTTTACAAAGGTTAGGTTCAGTCATATTAATGATGAAGAATATAAAAGCGGTAGATAGCAATACTACACTTTCAAAAACCGTTTAGAGTTTTTTAAGAAGAGATAAATTGTAACCACCAAAATCCTACAAATAATTATAACCGAAGACGTTTTCTTTTGTATACTAAAACAAGTGTTCTTATTCTTTTATCTAATTCACTGTACAATTTTGTAATTTGATCTATCGCCTCATTATTTTCAATGTTATATCTCTATCTGTTTTGTTATGGTGCATGGAAAGTTTCTCCTTTGTAGTATACAACCCGTTTGTAGTATACAAGAGAGACTAAAAAAATGCATTGGATGAAAAAATATTCTCTTGTTTTAAAAAATATTCATGTAAAAATTTTTGAATAAAATTGATCAATATATTTTTGGATACCATTCCAGTTTTTTTATATTTGAAATAACTCTAATTTTTTATTGCTTTCTTAAAGAACCGTTTTCATTTTTGGCGAGTCATTGTTCACCATTGCGAATACGATTTGCCCTTCGGTCTGCTGAGAGGAAATATTATAAAATTGGTCTCACAACAAGAATTGAAGAACTTTTTTTCCAATATGTTGAAAGGTTCTATGTTTTCTGGTTTCTAATAAATCTGGTTATCTTGGAGAGTTCATCTTTCTACCGTTTCTTTTGTGAGTTTTTCCTTCCTACATTTCAGAGTCATAATTTGAATCAATAGCTTTTTCGTAATCGAACAAACAAACATAACATCACAATCAACGTTTTCACATTTTCGGATTCGAACTTGAATTCCAAAAAGTGTCTCTCTGGTTTCGACTACATTTATATGACCCCAAATGGACTCTGATATTTGTTTTTCTCATTCTTGTAATTTTTTTTTAAAGTTAAGGAAATAGCTTCA